>JAZHYW010003519.1:0-22113 GCA_037355805.1 Ixodes ricinus
TTCGTTCCTTGAAACTTTGAAGTGCGGCAGCCAGTGGGAGCCTATCCATCGGATTTCTGCTACAAACGACAGGCTTCGCTCCATTGGGACAGGGGAAGGTGTCGTTTGGCGCGGCTTCAAAAAGCTGATGACGTCGGTTCGCTCCACAAGACAGTTAACGCTTTCACATTAAAAATGGTCGCCTCGCGCAAACGATCGCTTGTGTGGCAAGCCTTCATTGAAGATAAGTGCACAGCTTGCACTGAAATTTTTATTCTCAGCACTGAGTCACTCCGATCCGTAGGGAAACCGCTATATAATCCAGACCACTCGGAGGTTCCGACGGTGTTCGCACACAAGTTGCCTCCCAAGAGTATGTCGGCTACTCGCTACACCCAGGCATCGTGGGGTGCACCAGCTGGCCGCTGCGACGGCATCACCTCGGCTCGGACGACGCACAACACGGCGGCTTGAGGCGTCCAGAACTTGCAGTCTCGTACAAGCCATTGGCGTAAAAAAGTGGAGTTACATTTTTGACAAGAACGACTCGTGATATATTCGCAACGCATAGTGCTCAACCAGTTCTTACTAGACTCGAAGTAGTTGCAGACCTTGAGAGACTCGTACGCTTGCACCATGTCTGCCGTTAGATCTGGCGAAAAGACCAGGTGCAACATCGAGGTTGGCGGTAGTAACTTTGTCGACTTGGCGTCGGAGCACCAGCGCTTTTTGCTCCCGGTGTTGGGATCCTCGAAGGCAACGCCGTCAACGTACAGAATTTCGCTGTATCGCTGCTGCTCGGGTTCTGGCAGCGATCCGCAATAATCAGACATAGCATAAAACAGAATGCGACACAGAAAACAAAATGCTGGAAACGCCGCAGCAGCTTCGGTTAGCGAACGTACAGACGCCATTATTATAATGCAATTGAATGCGTACAAACGTACAGACACCGTCGGAATGGGGAAAACACGGGGAGAGCGGTCGCTCCTGCCCACACCTTCCTGCGCGCGCGCAGCTCTCCTGGCGTGTCTGTAAAGAGAGCGCCACGCGTCGGTGTATGCGGCGAACACGTGTTTCAAAATGCGTCTTTGGCGCATTGAAATGTGAGGGAGGGCCAAGCCAATCAATGGGCCACATACGGAAAACGCTCAAGAAACGAGCAATATCGAGGCAGCTAAGTGCGCTTCGTCACTGCTTGATGTCGGTGGAAACAAAAGCACGTGGGAACATTTGGCTGTAAACAAACGTACGAGGTACCGAAGAATCGGTAAACACTTTCACGGCGTATAATCAACCTCGAAATTCGCCGAGCACCCTCCGTGGATTGTAGCTACCGGCTCTTTCGAGTGACTAGCGGAAGTGTAGACGCACGAGCTGTTCTAATAGTGTCGACACTCTGTGATCAGAGCGCGCTGCCGAAGGAAGGAATAATTGTTGATGGAGCACAGAAAGACTGCTCTTAAACCCCGTTACAGCATAGGTTGACAGAAAGAGAAATCATTTAAGGCTTCGTAAGTAGGGCTGGGCGTCGATTAAACAATTGTAAATTCGATTAATCGCCACGTTTTAAAATTAGTCGATTAATCGGTTTCATTCATTCCCATGCTCTGATAATTTCTAAAAAAATTAAAATTCAATTTTTTTTTGCCTTTGCTGAATATGTGAAAAAATTCGAAGCGTACAATTTTAAATTTTAAATCAACCTTGCTGTGTAGGTGAGAACTGTCAAAAGACAACACTCACTACTACTACTTGAGCCGCAGAACAAAAATAGGTTCGTAATATTTTTCGGCACTAGCGAACTCCTTTTATTGTTCACATTAGTCTGCTGCGCTAAACGGACACTCGCTTAGCGTTGAAGTGGCTGGTTCACATGAAAACTTCTCTACTTTTTTGGAGTTACAAATCTCGACCTTCAGTTTAATTTCGCTCAGGATTTCGCCTAAAATTTGCCTTCATTCAGGAATATTCATCCATGTCATGCTGTTGTGAAGCATAAAGTTTTTACTTTCTTGTTCGTCAAAGTTTAATTGATTAATCCGTTAAAAATTATTGACGATTAAAGCATTAATTGATTAATTAGTTGGTTAATCGATCAAGTATCCAGCTCTACTCGTAAGCCAATGATCGTATTCGAACAAAGCGGAAATGCACTGCTGAAGTAAATTTTGCTAGAGTGGTGTCGCGTGTCTTTTGAGCACACTTATTGGTTCATAGGGTCGTACTTTTTGTTTTTTGGGAAGTCACGTTGGAGCCAAATATCTACGCCATCGGCGAAGAAAGTGTTGAAAATTTAGAACTGTGCAGCTTATAACTTTGCTCCAAATTATCTCGCTTGCATCGTTGCTTGTGCTCTGAATCACGTGCTAAACAATCTAGCGTCTCGTTGAGAATACGATCCTGGAGACTCAAATAGTAGTGAAGCTTTTACTTGTATCGCTGAAGGCAAAATGTATATAGCGGTGAACAATCTTTGTTCTTTGGTCAAAGTGGAGATACTACAAGCGAATTGGTTGATTCTTAGAAATTTAGTAAAAGTGCGCGCGCAAAAAAGAGGTAGAAAAACAAGGAGAGCCGAAAGGCAGTAGATTTATCTCGCTCCATTTTTGGATTTGTGCTCTGTTTGCCTCTTGTTAGCAAGCTTTGTGGCGCAAAAGCAGCAGTGGATTCTTGTCCTTGTAAGCAAAGCAATGAATTTCAAACTCCATATGCAAATTACGAGGCGCCTTGTCGAACACATTCAAATTTGAATTCAGCAGGGTACTGGTTGTATTATTGAGATTAATCCTCCTTAAATTATGACACTGGTATTTTGACTGCACAAGAAAAATTAACGATGCCTCTCTAGTTTTACATATATACTTAACACAAAAATAGTTTAGTCAATTTACTGTTTATCTCCTCCAGCTTTCAACTGGAAAACAAAATAATTCTAGAGGTATTTGGAACTCGTGTTTATTTAATTTGTTAATAAAACAATTCAGTCAAGCTCGCGCAAATTAATTTATATGATGTTTCTAGAGCGGTTCCCAAGAAAGTGAGTCGAGTCACGTTGCAGGTAGCAGCAAATATGTAATAAACCAAGGACGCATGAAAAAAGTCTTCCGGCAAAATATATAGTTTTTCTTTGTTTCGCATGCTGCACTATGTCCTCAGAGTTAGTCACAGCATAGGATGGATGTTTTTCCGATTAAAAAACAGAGTGATTTTGCTTGACAGTCGACCGCTGGTCCTCATTCTGTTCAGACATATTGTGGCGTTAGTGTCCCGATTTCTCGCTACGATTGAAAAAGGAATATGGACATATTTTGATCTATATTTTGCTTCAATTTAATAATTATATTTAAACTTTTAATACGCTTCTATGCAAATTAATGTCAAGTTGCTCTGCAATACGGCTGAAAAGTTGATAAAACATAATATTAATATTGTATTTTTAAATGATTAAATTAATTATTTGTTCACTTTTCTTACTTATCAAATTGAGCTATAGTTACTTACAAATAAATACACATTTTAGGTGCTACATTACAACTATATCCATCTAAAATATAAGGAGTGTGAAAATATCCACAAATGCTACGAACTTGACACCTTCAACAAAGGTCCGAATAGCGCTCATAATAAATAATTGTGTTGACTGCACCAGCACTGGTTTAAAGGAATATTAAGCTAAACATAATTAGATATATTTTACTCCTTGATTGGGCACGTAGATGTTAGAGTTTATCCTATGCATATTAAATAACGCAAACTTATACGCACTGACGCAATAACGCAAACGTATACAAATAACGCACTGAATGCAAGTGTGCGAATCAGCTAGTGTAAATTGAACATGACATACGCATAAAACGGCAGGTAAAAGAAACGAAAAAAAACGATGCACATTGAACGCTCCTAATCGAGACCTTTCATTGTATGTGTCGTTTTGTTACCTGCGGTCTCGGTGTATATAACATGTTGTTCTAGCGTCTATCACAATACCTCGTTAATTGTGGCAAAACCCTTAACGAGTAGGTTATCCCATAAAAATTATGTTGCTCACGCTACATATCTCGAGATTATTTTATGAAGAAGAGACACGGGGACAAAAAAGACCCTAGGTTAAAGCCTCTGCCGACGTGACGATTTGCATTGGACCCAATCAACACTAAAAATAAAAACACGAACCTCGGATTATTTGTGACATAAAGCACTTTATAAAAAAGATAGAATTCTAAAAGAACCAATGTATAAACTTAAACTCCGAAAATAGTGTTTTCCGTGGTCATTTCTCCGACTGAAAAAGTTCGAACCTCATTCGCTATTTGGAGAGCGGAGCGTGCGAAATAGGTTAAAATAGGAAAATGTTCCCCTTTGGTTTTGGGTGTGTAAACAGAGTAAGTTAACATTATTACAGGCTTTTGCTCTGAAAGTTTTTGAGACGCTTCCTTCTTTACTTGTTGAACGCCTTCCTAGAAAGGAAACTTTCACCAGAGGCATTAATTTCCATTCATACTCAATATTTTATTCGAGACCAGTGAGAGCTTAAAAGGGTAGCGGATTTCTGGAATAATGCCAGCGATATTCAGAAAGAAATACACAGGCATACAGATTATAGTAAAACATAAAAAAGAAATGAAATGTAATGGAACACACGAAACTGAAACGATCGATCCTTCTTAGCGACTAAATAAAGCAAAAAATCAGCAGAACCCATCCTTTGGGAATGATTATCTACGTTAATGCGAATAGCATCAAACGGTGCGGAGTTATGCGCGTTCGTCAGGTGGCCGGCACACTCTAGATACGCCAGCCCACTCTTGAGGCGATTCTAAATTTGTTGACACTTTCACAGCCCTGCGCACGATCTCCGCAGCCCAGCACGTGCGTTTGTGTCACTTAGGAAGGCGAGCAAAGCACGCGCCATACGCACAAACACTCAAAATGGTACCGACCAGACTTTCTGGCGTCTCAGCTAGTCTCAACCAACGGTACTCTAAACGGTTGTTTATATCTTTACTATAGGACGCGCTTTACAGCGCTGTCACAGCTACCGGTGCGCGCGCGTTCCATGCACGAGGGCTCATTCCGCTCTCGTGAGGCTGAGCACGGCCGCTACATCACCCTCTCCCGAGCGCGGGAGAGGGTGAGCTAGCGGCCGTGCTCAGCCTCACGAGAGCGGAATGAGCCCTCGCGCATGGAACGCGCGCGCACCGGTAGCTGTGACAGCGTTGTAAAGCGCGTCCTATGGTAAAGATATAAACAACCGTTTAGAGCGCGTTGAATGACTGCCTTCATAGCTCTGTGGTTAGCGCGTCTGCCTGCTGATCACAGGGTCAACGGTTCGAATCCCAGCCGGCGCCGGTCTTTTTTATTTATTTATCGACCCGCGGCGTAAGAGGTTAGATAGCCAGATAGATAGATAGATACATAGGCGAAAAGTGCGTGAAGTATCCAAAGAATGCTATTCGCATTAAAAAAAATGCACGGAAACACATCACTTGGGAAAAATAAGCGTCACCTGACGAGTTATAAGATCAGCCTTTTCGCTGTGTGGATTGCCCGATAATGATGCCAGCGCAATAACGAGGCATGTCAACCCCGGTAATCAAAACACTCAACCCGCCTCATATATATCCTTGCGTGCCGATGGTGTACGGTTACGGCCGAATCGCGAATGGCTTGACGTAAACAACCGTGTGAGATTGCAGAAGGTGCCGCTGAATTTTTTGTTGTTCATTCTCTTTCTAATCGATAATGCGCGGATTCTAAAATACGGTCTTTCTTCGTTACCATGTTTTCTTATAACGTAATGTTTTGCCTAAAATATTGTTTCAAAACTTGCCAGAGTAGTGGGTGTCTGACTGAGTGATGTATGTCGACCCAAGGGTGAATGGGAGGTCGAATTCGTAGATACCTGCTCGGAGAGCTATATTCCGTTAGCCGTTCTTCATTTCGACTCTCTTTTCATAATTGAACTAGGGTCTTGTTGAAAGCTTTATTGATGCATTAAGAAAGAGTCAAGGACACAGCTTTAGGAAAGTAACTCACTGTTATATATTAAAGCGTAGCTTTATTGGACCAACCAACCACGAAACCACTGTAAGCAAGAAATATGTAGGTCCGTCAGACCGTCATCACTAAATGATATTAAAAAAAGGCAACTGGTGCCAGGGATCGAACAGCGGTCACTGGCGTGGAAGCCGAGTGCGCTGCTGATTAGGCTACGGACCCAGCACACATGGACAGGAACGGGAGGAGCAGAAGCAGGTGGTGCGACAAAGCAAGCGAAGAGAAGAGGGGTGAAAAGGGTAAAAAAGAGAGGACCAAAAACATATGGCAAAAAGCTCGCGAAACGGGGAGTGGAAAGGGCAGGAGTGCGCGCTTCACTTCTCTTTGGGGACCAATAAAATGCAGCACAAACTGCCGAAGAAGACACCAACCCCAACTTGACATGACACACAGGCCCCAACAAACCGGAATGGGAGAACAGCATGGAATATCTAGGCAGCGATCACCACATCATCATCATCACCCGCGAACACGAACCACAGTCACAAAAGAATTTAAAAAAGTCGGAAAACACACATTACCAAATGGGAGAAAATTAGAGAACTACTGGAAAACGGAGAGGCAACAAAACACTCCTCAAAATGGGCTGAGTCAGTCAAGCGAGCACACAAAAAATTCACTAAGAACGTCGCCTTGGCGGAAGACCACCCCGAATAGAGACACCAACTTGAGATATGGGACACGAGACAAAAATTAGTGAAACGCTGGAAAAAGAAAAAGACCAACAAGCGCGTAAAGAACGTCACCAAGCTCATCACAAAAGAAGCTCAAGACGAGGAACATGAATTAGTCACAAAAAACTGGCTGCAAATGTGCGATGGCTTAAACGGCCAGTTACACACACCCCGAGTATGGCAAATACTACGAACGCTACTCGGACAGGGCAAACCCTGACACAGCTTAGAACGACTTCAAATGAAGACCAACAAACTACCAAAAGATATACCCCGAGAACTAAAATAGCTTTTCTACCCAAAGAACCCTAACCTCTCTCCTCCACTGGAATACCCAGGGGAGGACTCCGATAATGTGATTACTAGTATCAATTCTGCTTTCAGTAAAGAAGAGATGCTCGCGGCTTTGTACGGCATCAGAAGAAATACGACACCCGACAAAGTTGGCATAACGTATCCCATGATCAAGGACCTACCACAGAACCACTTCGACTCCATCCTTGAACAAATCAACTAAGCTTGGGACACAGTGGAGATACCCCAAGAATGGAAAGAAGCAGTGATCATCCCAATCTAAAAGCCCAAGCAAACCACCGGATCAGGTAAAAACCAAAGACCGATTTCCCTAACGTCATCCATAAAGAAACTTGCAGAATGTATATTCTCACAACGCCTTGAATGGCATCTAGAAAGCTTAGGCATTATACACCACGCCATGACCGGAGTCGACATGGAGAAAGCTTCGATATTGTGTCACATCATGCAATTTTAGATAACCTTGGACAAACAAGACAGGATAAGAAACTTTACAATTACATCCAAGGCTTCGTCACAGGGAGAACCATTGAGATAAAAATAGGAGACTGCACTATCCCAAATTTCCCTTCCAAGAAGGTGTACAACAAGGTGCAATCGTTCTGCACATTTTTAACCTTGCTTTGAAGGACCTACCAACACTCCTCCAAACCATACCGACCTCTACTTTGGCCTCTACGTAGACGATAATACCCTGTGGAGCAATGGAGGATCCTCAGCCCACGAGAAGGAAATCATTCAAAGAGGACTGGACACCATCCAAGACAACAATCGCATCATACGACTCAAGTGGTCCACTTAAAATTTTGGAATTCATAGTAGTCATCAACAGCAACACTAAAGACGCAGAAAAAACACGGGAGTCCATACGGCTCATGCTAGATGGGAAAAACATCCCGAAACAAAAGGGCATCAAAATACTCGGTTTCTATCTGGAACAGAATGAAAAAAATTGACAAATTGACCAAGATAATTTGCAACCAAAACATACATATGTTGGGAAGAATAACCCGCAACAGGTACAGACTTAACGAACATGAACTGCGTAAGACGATAAAAGTCCTGGTCATATCAAGAGTCATGTACGCGGCACCATACATGAGTATAACCAAAATACAGAAAAACAAATCTAGAAACTCAACTACGCAAGGCGGCCCGACTCCGCTAGGCGTACCCAAATACACGCTCATAAAAACACTTCAAGACACTGGACTTTTTAAAAGTCTTGATGAACGAATTACTGCGAGTAGAGAAGCTCAACAACAACGGCTTCAAACATCTCAACTAGACAGAGCCTTGCTCTTAAGCATGGGATACGACTACTCCATACTAACTTCAATCCCGGAACAATAACCCCCGTGCGGCGGATCCCCAGTACTCAAATCGACTACGTTCCGAAGAACGTACGTACCCTGGAAACCAACCAAAGCAGAAGAGACCAACACAAGAAACGCATTGAGTGGAACAGTGATTACACTGACATCGTCACCGCATATTATTACAGGAATGCAAGCTACATCTACAACACGAAAAGCGACCGCACAGCGGTAGAAGGTCCCGAACCCAAAGTACCCACAGTCACCCCAACGCCCCTTCCCCAAACACACTGGAAATCCAAGCAAGAGCCGAAGCTGTTACCTCGCACTCCGGCGAAGATTCCATCACCATCCGAACAAATGGTCAAAGGAGCCATCAGAGACTTAGAAACAATATCTCTACCCCGCAGGTCATGATCGCGTTATCAAAAATCATGAGAGGACGCGCCTGTGCAAATGTCACTATCGACTGGGTCCCTAGGATCCTAGGAGTTGAACGAACTTTAGAGCCGACGAGCTCGCCCGAGGAAGCAACCTGCCGGGCCCTCCAACTCCCTGGCAGACAACCTACGACCCATTCGACCGCTGAAAGACACTACACGAATCCAGAACCGGCATAGTAAAAGAACTTCGAGAGAATGTCACACTTTTTAAAAGCCCGTCACGCGCATTTAGCAGAGAGAGGCCACTACCCTAAAATGCGCGAAACAAACACACTATTCACAGAATATTACAAACACTATATTAGCGAGCACCACGCACACCCACGTGCACACCCTGCGGTCACTACCCCAATAACCAACACCAACTGTGGAAATGCATAAGATTCGCTCCCATCACCAAAACCACACTCGACACCCAACCAGTAGCACCCGGACAAGGGAGCTGAGAGAATGAGTTAACCCCCCCCCCCCCACACACACACACAAACACACCTTTTGGCAACGATCCACATCTGTGGCTACTCCTACCAGCACGTGAAAAACTTGCTGGGCGACGAGTGGTCACCACGGGCACCCGACTTGGTGATTCAATAAAACGCTTACTTTCTCTCTTTCTCTCTCTCTCTCACAGAATGAGAAGGCAAGTCGTGTCTTTCGAACGCCCGGCCTCCAGCGTGAACTCCATTCCTTCCGCCATTCCATGGCTGCGTACACCCGCGCTTGAGGATTAAAACACGCCGAAGAGTTGTCGAAAGTATGTAGCTGGCGCTGGAAGCAGGACAACTGAAGCTCTTCCCTCCCGTTTGCACCTTGTCAGTGATCATAAAAGCGTAAATATTCCTTTTCATCTGACGGAATCTCAAATAGGTTCTTTCTGTGTAATATTTGCTACAAATTAAAATAGATTTGGTTAGCCTTTAATAATCATTACGTGTTAAAAAAAAAAAAAAAAAGAACAGGTACGGTGGGGAGACCTCGAGGCTTCTTATTGTATTCTTTCATGAAGCGTACATTTCATTGTTTTTGTAAAGTGAGCAATTTATTTACAGTTGTTGACGACGTCGTGCCACCTACGCATTTCCAGTAACGGCGTATACAAAAAAAAAGTTAATAGAATGCTTTATTTTGACTTATGGTTTTAAGGTATCGATTTATATATGAATTTCGGTGGTATGGAAAGTTCTAGTAGCCCAAATCCCGGGACGATAGTTTCGAGACTGCAAAAGGAAAGACTCGAACTCATGACAGAAAACTAAACGGACATACGCACCAAAATAGATTTCAGAAAAAAAAATAAAAGCTTCCACACTACTATATATACATATATATATATATATATATATTAAACTAAAACCGCACGAGGGTATTCAGAGCATGAAAATTGCGAAAATAGATTTCAGAAGATTGTGTTTGCAAATTGCTTGCTATAACTAGTGTCGTTTTTCGAGAATGGCGCAAAACAATTTTCATATAGTATTCTTATCTTTGTCGGATGTTTAGGTGTTATTTCGTACATGTCCCACATCTTTAATCCCGTAATCACGCGGTGCGACTTTGCCTGGTAATATAGGTTGAGATATCACGCGCCGCAGCTTCCGTCCACGCTTTTTTGCTTCGGAATTTAATCTCACCAGCAAATTTGCACCATGCGATACAAGCATAGATCCTAAAGAAAAACTGGGAATCCAAGCAATAGAACTGTTAATCCAAGCAATTGCCGAAATTTAATATTTAAGTTGCAATTACAGTATTGTTCTGTTTCTTTGTTTCCATATAGGCTCTTTGATTGTTTGTGTATATTTTTATCCAATATTTGTTGATGTCGAAGTGTGAGAAATTATCTCTTTTCTGTTCCTTTCTCAAAATGCCACTGTTTTGTGGCGGATTATATCATTGTTGCGTACCCGTATATATTATATTGCTCAATACAGACATGTTCTTGGTTTTTTGTGCTCAATGTCTTTTTCCTTTTTCATATAGACCTTTTCTGTGTACTCTCATCCCAAGCCACCTAATGGGCGTATCCGGTATGGGCGACGAAAATATACTAAAACGTTTCAACCTGTAACTAGTAAAAAATAAGGGGGAGGCAAAAACAATAATGTGTGACGGTTACGCTTATATGCTAAGTGTCTTCTACTGGCGTGGCGATCGCAAAACAATGTTTTCGCCCATACTGGAAGGGACGACAATTCAACATCGCGGCGCCCTTGAAGAAAGGGTCTATACACGGTGTTTCACGAAAGGTGGACAAAGTCGATATTGCGAAAACTACTAGTCGCAACAAAAACGGGTTGCGTCGTTTTGGTCCTGGGCCACTGTCCTATTTAGGAAAATTAATAAAGTCTTGGATAATTAGATTGTTAAATATTTTTGCGTTATTAACTTTTTAATATTGTGTTTAAGGGCATCGTTTCAATTAGAAAATTGCTCAGCATCATCGAGAAACACTAAATCAACAAATTGCAGAACGATGGAAGGCACGCGAAGCATTTTTCGGCTTTCTGAAAAACCGCCCGGATTCAACCGGTTTTTAAGTTTCGGTTTTCAATCGGAGCGCATCTCGGCCCCGACGGCACCGCGCCCGTGGAGAGATAGTGCAACCAGCCTCTGCTGCGTCGCGCGATGACAGCGCAGCAGAGGTTGGTTGCACTATCTCTCCACGGGGCGCAGCGCCGGCCAGGGCCGAGATGCGCTCCGATAGCAAACCAAAACTTAAAAACCCGGCAAGTTTGTGCGGTTCTTCAGAAAGCCGTAAAATGCTCCGCGTTCCTTCTATCGTTCTGCAATTTGTTGATTTAGTGTTTTTCGATGATGCTCAGCAATTTTCTAAATGAAACCATGCCCTTAAACACAATATTAAAAGTTAATTACGCAAAAATAAATAACAATCTCATTATCCCCGATTTAATAATTTTCCTAAATAGGCCCCTGGCCCAGGGCGAAAACGACACAAGCCTTTTGTTGTTGCGACGCGTAGTAGTCGCAATATCGAATTTGTCCACCTTTCGTGAGACACCCTGTATATTCAACGCTACGTGAAATTGCAATTTAGACCTGTATTTACACAATGTTCAGCAAATGTTTTGGTTTGTTTAGTTGTTTTGAATCGCTTTAATGGATGAAAACATTTATATATATTGTATTTGTCATGTTTGTTACGTTGTTGTGGTGCACTGCTGAACTGTAGGGGGCGGAGGCCCCGTCAGGCACTAAGACTTTATCTTTACCCCCGCGCGGAAAATTCCGAAAAGCAAAAACAATATAAAAAGATATAAAAAAACCAGAATGACATACGACTGGTGGTCGACTGCGCGGGGACGACTGGCGGTCGCTACTGCGCTAGCTATTTTCTTCGGTATCGTTTCTTGGCACGTTTACACCGCGGGGAGTGGCACACCACGCACAATTTCCTCGTCTCCCCCGAGTACGCAAAGCGGCATCTCCTATGCTAATGATTTGAACCACTTTATCCTCTGCTGTGGTATTTCTGCAATTTTTTTATTCAGGTGGGAGTAATATTTAAGCTCGCGAATAAGTTGCAACGCTGCTGTTTGGACGGAAACTTGGCA
The DNA here is from genome assembly GCA_037355805.1 of Ixodes ricinus. Lineage (NCBI taxonomy): Eukaryota > Metazoa > Arthropoda > Arachnida > Ixodida > Ixodidae > Ixodes > Ixodes ricinus. The sequence continues at coordinate 12,360 of JAZHYW010003519.1, forward strand.
TATATTCCATCTCGCCGATTTTTGCTTTTGTAGCACGTTTGAAAAGAGCTCTTTGTTACTAGTTTATTTTGACCGTTTTCACTTTCGAAGTGAAACGGTTTCTAGCATATTGCAGTGCAAATGGGTCGCGAAGCCCACATTACCGAACTACAGTTTCGCTACGAAACTGCGATGAAGTTCTACCACAATGCATACGGCGCCACGACAGCTTACGTTTGTAAGGCAGGACTGTCTGTCAAACGAGCGCTGTTGAGTAAAATTCAATTTGTGCGCGTTCCTTGCTTTAGCTTTTTTTTTTAGGTGCGCAGTGCAAGAAACCGTACGTTACCGAGTGAATACTGGGTATTGTATATTTCTTCCATGCCATCGTTTTCTTTCTCATCGAGATGAAACCGGCCTATTTCATTTTTCCTTCCATTCGATTTCGAAATTGCAAACGTATTCTTTCCAGCAGGCGCGCAGTAATGAAAGTGAGATACACGATCGATGCTTACGCCAGTGTACTCGATATTTCACCTTTTTTTTTCTTTTTTGCGGGGGAAAACTATTTTAAGACGAGGAGAGTGGCGTTTGAATTCGTCTCTCTTTGACCTCATGACTGACAACTGGGCTACCGAGCAGTGATAATAAAGATTAAACTATGTAAGGGGCCCTCGATGACATAAACATATATTCTGTCAATAAAACAAATAACTATGCTAAAAAATGGCAAAAAAAAGTCACCCCCTTTTTTCCCAGTTTTGTTTCCCATGTAGCACAAAACATTATAATAACATTAATTTTTTGTTGTGTAAGTTTAAATAACGTTTTGTGTTAGGTGTAAATGTTACAGCAACGTTCAAATAGAACACACAACGTTTTAGGTATGTTCTCAATGTTAGTGTAACGTTCAAATTAAACATACAACGATATTGTTGTGTACAAAACGTTTTAACAACATTCAATACATAACTGTAAAGCAATGTTATGAGCACTAACATTAAAGTAACATTTAGTAACATTATGCTCCTAACATTATTTTGAAGTTTACAATGAAACATAGTAACAGTGAATGCAGAACCATGAAATAGTGTTGCAGGAAGTAACATCAAAATAACATTTTAACATATATTTCCAATGTTATTTTGAAGTTTACAAGGAAACATAACAGTCAATGCAAAATAGTAAATAAATGTTATAAATAGTAACACTGAAATAATGTATTGGTTTGATCACATATCTGTTTTTCAAACTTCGAATAATTGTTCCAAATACGAACATTTAAGAAATTATTTGACAATATTGTGTTTTTAACATTATTTTGAAGTTTACAATGAAACACCACGTACAGTAACAATTTATTGGTATAACGTTTTGAAAAGAGTATAACATTTTTGCAAACATTGTAAGAAAATGTAGTACACTATTTTAGTTTCAGATTTTATTGAAATGTAGCGTGAAGGTACAAAAATTGGCAAGAAAAATGAAAATATACGCTATGCTACTTTTTTGCATTTTATGTATTTTGCCCTATAAAGATGGAAGCGTTTCGATTAAGCTTTTCTGTAGCAGCTGCTAACTCCAAAAAACGGAAAATCTTGGAAACCTAAATGTAAAATGTGATCCATAGAAAGACGACCATAAATAGAATGTACTTGTTTAGCTTGTTTTTTGATTCACATGAATACATTCACTTCCCTTTACCAGGAAGGTCTGAGGGAAGAGGTGGTGATTATGTCGACTATGGAGCTTGTGGATAAGTAAAGCAATGGATGTGTATCACGACAGCCCTTTCGTCCCTTCTTCATAAACGGTCAGTCTCTCGGCTTGCCAGCTTGACCCTTCTAAGGCGTTCACTATATTTCCTTGGCCCTCTTAAAGTGACCTGCATCACGCTACGATTTACTACAGAGACGCCCGAAGGTGGTGGATTAATTATCTGAAAGTATAGAAACATGAAATAAAACAAAAAGTTTTTCTTTTTCTTCTTATAAAAAAATTTCCGTCATGCTTTTTTTTTTTTTCAAAATGATCAAAAATGATTTTGGGCATATCTGGTGTTTATTACGACTAAATAACGTGTGGAATGGGAAGAAAATAAAATTGGCCAACATAATATTCGTTTCATTCGGCCAGAATAAACGTCTCAGTGTCCCAAAATAATAAAGTTTTTTTCTTTTCCCTTATTCGAATTAAATATATGTATGATATATTTACTGCACTTTGTATGTAGGGAATGTAAATAGGGGTGCTGGTGCTGTGGGAAGGCTGGCATCCATGCAGCTATGTGTAGGAGTAGGAGTGAACGGGAAGGGAAGTGTTTTGTAAGGTGATGCTGGCGATGCGAAGTAGCCGGTTGACGATCGCTTCGTGATGGGTGCAGAGGACGGCGAGACGGTTATTTTGACAGAGGTGAAGCGACTTGTCGGCACATGTATGAGCAGGGAGCTGTGCGGCTTGCAAGAACGCCGGCAAAATGTTAAGAGGCTGCGCAGCTGCGCCAGCAGGAAGGATTGGGAGATGCACTATAACTATGTGAAGTTCGGGGTTAGGGTCAGCCGGAAGACGAGATTTGCGGGGCTTTCCAGGGGTGATCCATTTCCCACCTAGGTCGTCTCCCTCTAGGGGGATTTTCATGTCCTGGCTCAGGGTGGACGCAGAGATATTGGTGAGCTGCGAAGCGGCGGTGTCGGCTGTAGCAATATTCGAGGCAGAAACGGGCGCGCCGCTCGCAGAACGAGACTCGAGCGAGCCGATCTCTCGGCGGATGTGCTGCGGCGGGCCGACGGAGCGAGGCGATGTTTACACCAGGATCACATACAGTTCTCTGGGGTTTGCGGAGCCCGGAGAAGACGTCCGCTCTCGTCGGAGGTTTGCAGCAGTCTCCGGACACTGAAGGTAAAGGCGTTCACATCGAAGAGTTCACCATTGAAGGGGGGCTACTGAGGTTTTAAGAGCCACTGATCGCAGCAATCGCATTCCAAAGACACCGCGTTGTCGTAGATTGTTTGTCACCGGCTACCTCATGTAGGGCTGAGGCCAGGGCTGGGGGATCCATCGCCGGAAAAGTGGAGGAACCACGGTGGAGGAACCAAGCAACGACATGAGGCTTGCCGAGTCGGTTCGTGGTGCCGACGACGTTCGAGCAACGCTTCCAAGAAGACTGGATATTCTTTCCGGCGAGCACACAATACTTAGCCAGCATGCTTGTGGCTGATGCGGATCGCAGGAGGTGGATATCAGGACAACCAATGTACAGCAAATAGGTCGAGCACGGTAAATGGCACAACGGTGGCCGCCGCCATGTTAAAATGAAACGAAGCCAAACCAGCCAAGCTTCAGTTTAGTACACAATGCGCTTCAACACACTTTATTACAAATAATTATATAAATGTTACAACATTTTTTTTATCTGAAAGTTTTAATTTAAGTCGACTAAAACAAGCACATTCACGTTGCGTCAAATAAACTTGGTCGGAACTCGGAACCAACGGGCATCGCCGCATCGCCATCGCCATCGTAAAAACGAAGCGAGTTTCAAAACTTTCGGGCGCTTTCACACTTTAGGAACAAACATCGAAGAACGTTTTGGAAAAAGGAAGTGTCCTAGGTGCCGGCGTGCTCATAGAACCAGCTGTGGATTTGAGTCTAATTGGTGAGTGCTCGCCCACTCGTTTTACTTTTTGAGTCCTTTCTGTTCGGAGCGTTTATGACGTGTTCTTGTGTGTGCGGAGGGCTACTCTTTGTTTTCTCTAGCATTTTGTTTTGTCAAGGCATTTGGCAATATTTACGACATTTCTTTTTTACGATAAACACTGAAAATAAACGAATGTTGTCGACGAAACTTCGCAGAACTAAATGGTATGGGACTCCCTCTCCGGAGGTGCGATCAGGGACAGCGGGGTTTGGGTTGCCGGCTGGACGCCGCGATGCGGCGTTTACAGGTTAAGTTTTGTAATTAGCAGCCGCACACTGTCGCCGCGAAGCAGCATGAACGCGGGAGAGGTTGGGTTAACGAGCTCCCCAGTGATACACGCGCCGTTCGAAAAGGGTGACCCAAGCGGCATGAGCTCTCCGCGTAGTGCATATAGCTTTACTCTTTTGTGAATGGAGCGCGCACCAAACTTAACGCTGTACTGTCAATGAACATGGGATATGCTTGCAAGGTGCGTGCAAGTTTTCTTGTGATAATTGCTGTTTCAGCTCGGAAATTTTTGTTACCGAATTTATCTTAATATTGATATTTTGAAGTGTTGACAATGACTCAATTTTATCAGGTACAACACATAGTTGAAGGCTGATTTCCACCGCTGGGTGTGGCTAGAAATCGTATAAAAGCTAGTTCTACCGGTTTTCCTGAATCGCAATCTCCTGCGCAATACCAGAGAGCTGTGAACCTATGTTGACTGTCACAATGCGACTAGATTCTTCTTATTTTCAAAATTAGTACATAATGTAGATGGAAAAAAAACTTCAATTTCTGTCTTCAATTTCTGTTGCTGAAAGTTAAAACATGCTCGTGCATCGATTTTGAATCGTTGAAGCACTGATTTACTCGCTCCGGCAATCGGCCCATCTCGACTTTGCTCTTTTCAGTTCTCGACAAAAGACACACTTGTCAGCACGGGATCCTCAAATGAAACGTTTATAAACACCGATGCATGAGCATGTTTCAACGTTTATAAACATTGATGCATGAGCATGTTTCAACTTTCAGCAACAGAAATTGAAGGTTTCTTTCCAGCTACATTATGTACTAATTTTGAAAATGAGAAGAATCTAGTCGCGTTGTGACGGTCTGCATAGGTTCACGGCTCTCTGTTTTCGCGCAGGAGATTGCGATTCAGGCAAACCGATAGAACTATCTTTTTGACAATTTCCAGCCACACCCAGCGGCGGAAATCAGCCTTCAACCAAGTGCTGTAGATAATAAAATCGAGTCATTGTCACCACTTCAGAATATTGATATTAAAATAAATTCAGTTCCAAAAAGTTACAAGCTTATGTAGCAATTATTAGGAGAAAACTTGCACGCACCTTGCGAGCATACCCCATGTTCATCGACGGTACAGCGTCAAGTGCGGTGCGCACTCCATTCACAAAATGCTCCGAGCACAGTCGAGAGGATGGCATTGGGGAAAAGTCTTCGATTTAGGGATGCAAGCCACTGCCGCCGGAAACTGGGGTCATGTGGAAAGCGATGGAGCTCAAAGACATTGCAGCCGCACTCACCTTGCCGGATTCTGTACAAGCTACATGGGTCCTCAAACAGTATTCTACGCTTTCTGTCGTTATTCGTGCACCTTATAACTGAGCAACGGTGTCCCGATGACCGGGGGACTGTCGCCATCCAAGCCCGTGCTTCTAATTAAGTTTGGGAGTTTCAAACAGAGAAGAAAACGCGAACGAAGTTTGGGCTCATGCCCTACACCCAACACCTGCAAAGCCTCTCATCCGGGACTTTCACTCTTTCTAACGCTCCAGCAAGAAGGGAAAGCGCCCGGTAGCCCTTTTCCCTTTTCTCCCTCGCCCTCTTTCAGTAAAACGGTCTATATATGGCTCTGCTCTGCTTTAGCCCTGCTAGGGGAGGAAGTGGCCGAGTGGAGCTAACGCGTCTCAGCTCGGAGCGTGAAGCGAAAGCTTGCGCTGGGAACCTCCTGGGTTCGATTCCCCACCGCCCCCGCCCGTTTCGATCTGGATGAGTTTCGTACCGGCACGCGTTCGCTGTGATCACTACTGCGTGATGCACGTTAAAAACCCCAGGTTAGCGGTTGCTACCGCACTGGCTAAATTTCTCATCTACAGCTAAGAGTCCGATTACCCGTTGAGGCGCATCTCTCCCATCAAGGCTGTCATAAACAGTCTATATATGGCTCTGCTCTGCTTTAGCCCTGTTGAGCGCGCTTCTTACCGAGCCCTGGTGCACTGCGGAAAAGCAACACCAGCGGAAGCAAGCTTTACGGGTGTTGCTTCTCCGCAGTGCACCAGTGCTCGGAAAAAAGTGCGCTCAACGGTGCCGCGAGAACAAAAAGTATGAATTACACGAAAACGCTCTTCGAGTGAAGCGGCTTATGAATACATTGAAAAAGTAGCGGGACAACCCAAGTTTTGAAAATTGTTTGACTTAACCAGAAGTATTAAATATCCGAGTTTGAATTATCGCGAGCCTACTGTATACACGAAGGGAGATCTGGCTCAGTTTAATGTGCTTAATATCACTGAATAGTTGTGCAATTCTAATTTGCTAGTTTTATTTCTTAAGCACTTGTTGTATGGGGTATTCATATCAATGCAAATTTTTACGTTGGTTCAATTTATGGAAGGTTTGTTTTATATGTCATGTACAGTAGAAAGCAGGGGAGCTGGGCTAGTTAGTAAGCACGTTGCTCGCTCACTTTAACCATGTATGTCACATACAATTTGTTGTTATTGTGTATTGATTTCGAATCCTCTTCTGCTCTTTATTTCAAGCTGCACTTGCATTCACTATGAAGATACCGAAGAAGTCTTCAACTGGAGGAAAACTATAAGCACAAGCATGGAGGGGCATCAAGATGGCCACCGCAAGGACAACTATAATGTAAATTTTTTCCAAAGTTAAAGCAAGGCATGCCTTCTTCCAATAAAGGTATTGTGGCAAGTAGGTATGGCTCAGCTTCAAGCCGTCACAATATATACTCTTGTTTGTTCATTCCTAATCACCTGTTCTAGTCACCACTTCTAGTCAGTTTCAAGCTTGTTGCTGTAGTACAGAGCGCGACACTGTTAGCACGAACAGGCGATCGCCGGTTTTTCCAGTTTTTCTCTGTGAAACCAAGGGATGTCATCCAAGTCATTATTGCTACGGAAAGAGCTTATTTAGTTCTATAATGTAAGCGATAAAATTTAGTGCTCGCTAATACTATTTAGAAGTAAAATGCGAAAATGCGCCGATGTCGTGTTCGTGCTAACAGTGTCGCGATGTGTACATACAGATTTGTTTTAAATTATTGGTGACTCATTTTAACAGTTGAGTCTAGCAGCATCCTTGCTCGTATGTAATATGCTTCTTTTGGTTTAATTTGAAACCACAATAAATCTGTTTTAGTACATGTACCTGACTGATTTCATCTTTGCAAGGGTAGTAAATTGCAATTAATTTCGTCTCAATATGTGCTGTGATGAAAAGGAGCTTGGTAATGATCGTGCATTCTAGCGTTGTTGTTAATAGTGTGCAGTATTGTGCCTTTCACAAACATTCTTTTCCTCAGTTAACGGACATGCTACGATCAAGCTTCTTCAAAAGGTGCATACAGTCAATTCTCTGCAGTTATGTATATAGTGCACTAGATTCCGGTGGTTCATCTTCTGGAAAACATTGCTATGTATGTATGCGAAAAAGGACCTCCTCGAAGACCCAGGACGCAATATTTTGCTGCAAGTCTTAGCTTTTTCAGACCTTGGAAAAGCCATGTCTGTAGCGAAACACTGCCTCTCTTTGGGTTTCAAGGAGGTTCCTTTCCAACACCTTTCTTCCAGCTTTGACTACCTATGGTTTTGTTGGTACGCTAGTTTATAAAACATTAAATTCACATCAAAGAAAATGGTACTGCTACACTAGCAGAATATCCACAAAATGTTAGAAAGAACTTTTCAGTTGACGAAGACAAAAGTATTGTAATCAGATGCAATTGCTACCCATGAAGTTCGCCTCGTTCACAGCAGAGGTGTAACTGCATGGGTAGCGGTTGCGTCTGATTTACAATATTTTTGTCTTCGTCAACTGAAAAGTTCTTTCTAACATTTTGTGGATATTCTGCTAGTGTAGCAGTACCATTTTCTTTGATGTGAATTTAATGTTTTACAAACGTTGCATAGCGGTTGTAAAAGTGTTTCACGAATGTTAATATAATGTTTCCTTTAATGTTAGTTTAATGTTTTGCAAACATTAAATTTATGTTGTAGGAACGTTTCCTGTGTGTTAAAATAACGTTTGGAAAAACATTAATCTAACGTACACATAAACGTTGTGAAAACATTAGAAAAAAGGACATTAAGGACATTTTTCAAACGTTTGGGCCAAACAAAAAATAACATTATTATAATGTTTTGGTGCTACCTGGGTTATAACGTTGTACGCTTTAGTACTAAAATAAATCTGTTTTTTAACTCGCGAATACTGACATATGCAAAAATGTTCTGTATTTTGTCTACAATATTTCATAACTCTAAACATTTTAGAATATTTTATGTTTGCGTGGAACTGAAAACTGAACTTCGACTATGGCTTCTTGTTTTCAAATAATCGTAATACCACTTTTGCTTCTGCCATACTTAGGTTTTGTTTACAACATTTAGACAAAACTTGCATTTCATTACCTCAATGACCAGCATAAATATTAGACTACACTATTTGGATATATGCCTACATTGCCCGACATCAGTCGAAATTAGTCGACATAAGTCCAAATATCGTTCACTATATTCGGCGTTTCTAATATGTTTTCGCACTGCGCGATCAGGCTCTTGCGTAAATAACACGAATTATACATCAGCATTAGCTCACACTGCCAGCGCATTGGGATTCCTACTCTAGAACAGTATTAATTCGGAAGGATTATTATCACGTCAAGGCGTGTAGGCTCGCATTCCAAATTGTAGAGCATGTTTAGTCAAACGAAATGTGTGAATGCGGCCTGAACTACTCAGTCCTCGCTTAATATTGCAAAATAATGTCTCGATAGCGAGGAACTCGCAAAATTTTGAACTAGCAAAACACAATGGCTCCTTTCATTCCTGTTCCCTCTTTAATAAGGGACCTCCACCTTGTGTAACAATAAAAATTCGTTTAGGCGGCTAATTAAGGAAACTTTGTATAAGCAACCTCGGTAATTGCATAAGTCAACCGTCTCTGGTTCTAAGTGATAGGAAGATGAAGTTCTTGTTATTGTGAACATGTGTGGCTAGGTGGGCGGGAAGGGGTTTGAGCGGTTTGTTCTAAGAGTTCATTTTGAGGTTTACGTTGTAAGAGGCTTTCGTGCGTCGCTTGAGAGGTGACTTCGGGCTTGTTTTTTAGTTTGTTGGGTATCTGTGTTTTCGCACAAAGTGCATGGGGGTTTAAGAGGGGCTTAACCGGTCCTACTGTTGGTTGTGGTAAGCCGTGGTTTGTCGATTAAGTTGCTCTTTCCCATTTTCCCGTCTCGAAGTGTATTATGCTTCCGAGTCAATAAACTCAACTGCGTTTGAGAACTTGCGTTGTTTTGTCCGTTTCATAATTTCCCTTTTCTCAGGGTTTTTAACTATGTCGTTTAACCAGCTCGCCTGCCCTCTTTCCCCTTCTTGAGACATGTGTACCTTCCAGTGAACCACTACTAAAGATTAAAAAAAGGAGAGATGTAAGCAATTGAAGAAGGTAAGGTGTCTTAAAGAATTCTGTAGCTTCGCCATTTAGGACGCTCTTCGATATAATTAAAATGATTAATTTAGCAAGTAAATACGTTTGCCGAAGTATTCCCAGTGGAGCCTCGTGAGTTCTATGTTACTGTTTTGGAAACACCGAGAAGTGCCTCTGGGAATCATATATTAGCCCTCGACTTGGCGAAATGCTGAAATTCGATGAGACGAACTCCACTCCGCACTTCATTCACGAGACTCAGACTCGACCTATCTCGAGTGCTACTGTGCTCTCGAGTCCTACGACAAAATGTTGGCATGAGGGGAGGGAGAGGTCCCCCTGCAAAATGGAAGATTTTGGAGAATTTGAGGCCTCATGGGCCACCCCCTCTCTACGTGCCTG
>JAZHYW010003521.1:0-41687 GCA_037355805.1 Ixodes ricinus
ATAAAAATAAATAAACTATCTTCTGTCAAAACAAATACTTTTCACTGCTTTATTCTTTTGCTAACCCCGAAGAGGAGTTATTTTACGTTATCTAAATTATTCAAAGTGTATTATTTTTCACTTTTTCATTTCTTTTTGACACCTATGGACACTCAAAACCTTCTTATTGATGATATTTTTTTGTTTTCGGTAATGTATGTATTTATATAATTTTTTGTGAAGAAACTGCCTGATTTATACATTTTCGCCACCACTGCGAGCCTGTTTAGGGGAGGGGACCAGTCAAGCAGCTTGTTCACATTTTTTTCCCAGCCCACTCCATTTGTATATGATTAGTAAACTGTATTAAGGTTCTAAGCTGGGCGAGTTGGTAAGCGTTGAACCTTATGAAAAATCGCTCAGAAAGAGACAATGACGAAAAGCGAGGAACACAGAACAGACAGGCGCGTACTCACAACTCTGCCTGTCTGTGTACTGTGTTCCTTCCTCTTTTGTCCTTTTTTTGTGCGCGATTTTTTTTATCAGGTTGAGAAACTATTATTATTATTATTACTATTATTATTATTATTATTATTATTATTATTATTATTATTATGACGGGAAAATTCACTTCTCGTGACTTCAACACGAGGTCAGCTTCCCCGATAAATTTAGCGGGGAAAATGATATCACATAATTTCATGTCACGTGACGTATACACAAATTCAGTTTCCCGCTAAATTTTGCGAAAAAATTGACGTCATGTGACATGCTGTCCGGTGACCCATAAGCAGTGGCGTCACGAGGGTCAGCGGCACCCGGGGCGGTAGCCCACCGCGACATCCTCCCCCCCCCCCACCGCTCTCGCGTTGCCCACCGCGACACCCCCCCCCCAACCCCCGCTCTCGCGTGGCCCGCCGCGACTCCCCCCCCCCCCCCGCTCTCGTGGCCCGCCGCGGCACCCCCTGAGCCCTGCACCCGGGGCGGTCCGCCCCCCCCCCCCCCCCCTTGTGACGCCACTGCCCATAAGCAAATTCACTTTCCCCGTTAGATTTCGCGGGAAAATTGGTGTCATGTTATCTACACATAATGTTCAGTCGATGGGGCGGAGAGAAGTGGGTGGAGAGGAGTGGAGAGACCTGGAGGAACAGCTCGAGGAGAAATGCCTGGAGGTTACTAGCGCTAAACCAAGAACGCTTCACGTAGCAACACAGTTGCAGGGTGATATATGATATATTATTTTCGGTTTGATCCAAATTAAACCTATGTCCGCTCACTCGATGAAGCACTCGTTTTGGTGGGGATGCTTACCACGTCGTAGTATTATATTTTATTAGAGATGACTCTATAAAGCCGAAGAATAATGATGGGACCATATGGGGCGACGCACACATCCCGCCCCATTCAGCCCATACCACCGAGACGACAAGTCCTGCCTGCTCCTTTGCCCCCCAAATATCATCACCGGTGGATCTACGTAGAGCGTTGCCTATACTTCGCGTCAGCATCGTTGACAGCGCGTTTCGCAGTTTCTCACGAGCGCCACGTCAGCAAAAGGTGACGCCAAAACGGACGTGTCTGCCGCTTTGCGGCTGCTCTCGTCGAGCTGCAGCGTATTTACCGTTTGGGGCGGCCAGGGGTACCTACTAACCTTGACCTGATTCGCAGGTCTTGTCTTCTAGGTGGTACTGATTCAGCACGCCATTCAATAACTTACAAAGATAAGAAGTCCCCACCATCATAGTTCACATTATAGCACTGCTTTAAAATTACTGATCCAATTACTGATACGTGCCGCGACAATGAGAGCAGCTCTCTTCGTGTACTTCCTATTTGGTTTTCGGAGCCCTCGGTCGTCCTCGGTTAAGGCTAAGCATCCGACGTGCTAGGCTCATTTATAAAATCGTCTCGCCTTCCTCTCATCGGCGGTAACGACATGAGAGGAAATCACTAAGCAGCGAAGACGTGAGCAAAATGAAGGCCGCCTTTTGAGCCAACCGCCGTCATCTCGCTAATGGGAACTCTGAAGTGATTTTCTCGAAAATTTGTTACCATATTCAGCAAAATTGAGTTGAAAAACAGGAGCCTCGCGTTGAACTTACACCCGACGCTTGAACGTGACCCACACGCCATGTTAAAAAGGCTCTTGAGGTATTTCGTCTTTCAATAGTCTTTACAAGTACGTATATAGCATCTGACCTCCCATCTCACCGTATACTATCGTTGAATCTCGTTATGATATTCAAGGCAGAAAAGCTATTCGGAGAAGTGTTTCTTTTCCGCGGTGCAGGAACGAGCCATTAAAAGAACGTCAAAAGAATCGATGTAAGGGACTCTTGCAAAATCTTAAATGTAATACCAAGTTGAGTTGAATATTTTAAGCTGAAGCGTTCTTTTGCTAGTGGCTCAGAATTTTGTGAAGCCGATAAGCCGATATTGTGACGTCATGTAATGTCACCATCTCGCCGCTATATTTAGTGGAAAAATTGACGTCACGTGACCTAAACATCAATTTAGTTTCCCCGCTAGATTTAGCATGGAAAATGATGTCACATGACTTTATGCTACCTGACCTGTACACAAGTTTCCCCGGTATATTTAACGGGGAAACGTAGTTGATATTGAGGTCCTGTGACGCTAAATGTTTGTGATGCAAAAACGTTTCGCAGGTCCAAAACAATCTCCTAGCAATTTGCCAAATTTGTTTTATGCAGCGCCTTTATCGGAATTTTAAGAATGACTCGATATATATCTATCAGAGGCAGGTTTTACCAGAACGATTCGAAGTGCATGTTTGTATGCTACCCCACAGTGTTCTAAAAACAACGGTCACTATTTAGTTTCATTTGAATCAAGGCGACCAGCGATCAAGGGCAGTGGCATTGCGCTCCGGATGATACAGTGGCAAAAATAGTGCCCTCCCTTTTGGCAGAGAGACGCCGTGCCAATTAAGGCAGATTGTCGCTCACCCATTTTAACGATTATGACCTTAAACTATGAAATGATATTTTGAGCGCTTGCAGACTCAAAACTCTCTGAGAGTGTAATAATAACTTGACACACTTCTAACTTGGTTAAAGCCCAATTTGTTGAGTAACGATATTGTTTGTTTAATGCATATCGAAGATGGCAACATTTAACTTAGAACATAATATTTTTCGTCTTTATATTGGGCACTGTTACCAAATAAAAGTGGTTTTATAAGTTAGATTGAATACATGAAAAATACCTTCATTCCAGAACCCAAGAAAAAGTATGAGCAGCATACGTTTGGCCTTACGACCCAAACGTTTGCGCATAGAATAATGCCAGTGATTGGAACAACGAGAATTTTGCAGATTTTGCAACTTCTACCGCTCAGTCATTTTGGATTGAATTATTCTTGTTGCTCTGGATCTCTTCAAAGGTTTAGTGAAAGGAAACGTTTTGGTACCCGAAATATTACCGAACGTAGCTCGATCTTTAGGACGTCGTTGAACATTATGAGTTCCTGATTGTTCTTATAAGACGATGCTTCGATCTCATAGGCCATTTTTCAAAAACAAAATAAAGGCTGATAGCTGCCATCAGCAACATGCTTCCGCAGAGCTCGACTGGGGACGATCGCTACAATATGTAATGACAGGAGTTCAGCGAGGAAGAAAGCCCGCATACGAATCCATAAAAAAAAAATGCAATTTGCGGTGTGCTTTTCGTATGGGCTTTCATATTTGCTTGGGATTAATTTTTTGGAAGCTTTAGTTTTCTCGGCCAGTTGAGTTCAGTAGCGGACAAAGAAAGAAAAAAAAAGAGCAAAATATAGCGTACTCGAGATTCTGGAATACAGATGAAGACGGCGGTTCCCCATTAGGTTAATAAACATATACGTTTGAATAACCCGGTTGCGTTGTGTCAGCCTTCATGATAGGTAGCAGCAAGGGAATCTTAACAAATCTCAAGTGGATAAGTTGTTCTTGTGGTGCTGTGCCATAGAAGAGGAACAGAGAGTACAGCTCAAACTTCAAGCACGGTCTCTAGATTGCTCTGGTTTAGAGACGCCGCAGATTTCCGCCTAAATATTTCTCATAACAAAAACCGCTGTCGGTGAAACAATAAGGAAAAAAAAACGTTTGAGATACAAACGAGCCTTAAAAACAAAACTTGTAAAATCTTTTTTTTAATACACAAACACATTTCTTTAATATGTACCGTTTAATATGAGTACACCGTTATATAGAAAACTTTTGCGGGAACGAACCGTGTAAATGCTCGAAGTTTTGTCTCGTTGTTATGGACAACTCGCATTATGGACGCTTTTGGGGGAGAACGGATGGGTCCAAATTAACGAGATATCACTGTATAAATACATCGTTTATTACACATATTACTTGCGCTTTTAGACAAAAATCTTTTAAACACAAGTAATAGCTACAGTCGGGAGCAATAAATTACACTGCCAGTTCCCATGCTATTGTTGTCAAGTCTTGTCGTCTTGAGGCAGTCAGAAGCAGCGTGACCTAGCAATGGCACCGCCTGAGCGCCGCTAATCGAACGCGCGTTCCCGATGATGGTGAATTATGCGGTCATGAGTAAAAACTATCGACTTTCTTTAGTTAAACGCTGAAAGAGTCGCGAAGCCTAACTGAACGCTCGGCGAAATTCTGTGGTAGGGTAAGGATGGGGCAAAATGCGACATTTTGTGTTTAGCGCCCTCCGTCTCCTAGACAAGCAATTATAGTACGTTAAAACTTTACTTACAGGTGCCGCAACTTATACAAGTTGCATGTGAAAAAGGGAGAGCTCTCGGCAAGAGTGTTCCAGAGACTATAAATGCGGAGTTCAGGTTGGCGTGCTTACACCACGCCAAAAAGACGCGAAGTTCAGCCATACGTTTCACTTCGAGACGTGCACCCTAGTTAGAACTTAGCACAGACTATCCTGCCAAGGTAACTTTAATTTTATTGGTGTGCTTTATTAGCTGCATGCGGACCAACTTTGAGCAATCTGTGGTTGCGTTTAGTTACAAAATAAATATTTAAACAACGGGATGCGCGCAGGTCAAAACGCGAGAATATGGAAATCTAGGACGCGCATGTCAATAACGCACGGGAAACTTGGTTGCTCCTGAGCGCTCCTGAGCTATATATTTCTGCTGGTGTCTAGGATGACCCGAAGATATATATATATATAAAAACTAGACAGGCTTTCTAGAGTGAAAGTGACATAAAACAGCTCTTGAAAATATCAAGCAATACCGCCACTGCCTTCGCACTGCTTCCACACTTTTTGGCGTAACAAAGATGCACCAAAGGGCTGGGTAAATGTGAAAAGCAGCGACTCTACAAAAAAAAAAAAAAAAACGGCTGGGCTACAAAATGCGCGGTTTCTCCGACGTTTCAAGTTTCAATAGCATTTCTTCTGTACCTACAGAAAAAGAAAAGAAGCAGGTCGGAGAGCTGCACTCGTTTAACGTCTTCTTCCCACAAGGCAAAGCTGATGTTCGCGAAAGCAACGAAGAACTGGCGTCCCACTCCCCCCCCCCCCCTGCTCTCCCCCTCAGAAAAACAAACAAAACGTTAAATTGAAGGGAAAGATTATTAGGGATCCCTCGAAGATGCGCGCGGTGTCCGAGAGTTCTGCAGACCGTGCGATGCACACCACAAGAGACTGGTATCCTGATCCTGATATGCCAAGAACTTTCTAGCCAAGCAGCCCTGCATTCAGTATGAATCGAGTGTATGGTATACAAGGAGCGGGCTCATGAAAAGTGCGTTGGAGCTCAAAGTGCGTTTCAAGTGTTTTTGTTTTTTTTGCAAAAACTGTTCGCATATCAGGTTTTTTAAGTGTGTCTCATTGTACCCCACCACATTGTCTCATTTTGCCCCACAGGGCGAGGCAAAATAAGACATAATGTTACTTTCAGATATTGTACTTTTGTTTAATGTTTCGCTTGCTCCAGTTGGGTACTATTTTTTAACATATAGTCAAGACATCTAAGAATATCCATATGCTCTGCTTTTTAAATATTGAAGCAACAAAAAAACATTAGAAGTCTAATTAAAATTATTGTCTCATTTCGCCTCACCTTACCGTAAGTATGAAAATCTCCTAGTTCTCCTAGTAGTACGGCGCCAGGAACGCGTCTTCGACTGGTTTTCTAAACGTCCTTTCTCGCCCATGCATCACGAGTTCTCGATGAGACTACAAATTACGTCACAGTAGCCGGCGCGTCATGTCGGATTTTGCAATCCTGGTGGTTTGTGCTAGAAGTCACAACAAAAATTACGGGCGAAAGCGAATGTCGCTGTCGTCGTTGAGTCTCAACTCCTTGTTCGAGTTTTCCCGTGGACTCTCAAAATAGACCTGCAGCCAGACTTGTACGTAACTTAAATACTCTACTCAAGTTACTGTATCTTAAATACTTTTGTGAGTAACTTGGTATCTTGCAAATACTTTCGAATGTCAGTATTTAGTACTCTAACTTAAATACTTTTTCAAGTAACTTGTACTCATTTTAAAGTTACTTTTAAGTTACTTTCTATTTTAATTTTCACTAGAGGCGGGAAGCTTGGAAAATATTGAACTCTAGTAATTTTGGCTAGGCGCCCTGCCATTGGAGATACATTTCGTGCCAGGTAATACAGCGCACTTCCGTGCTTCTGCTGAAAGAGGTGACACGGAGAAGCAGGTGTCGCAGCCTCAAGCCGAGCGGACATGTGTCATGTCTTCTAACTGGGCAAAACGTCAAAGCATATTTTCTTACAATTTGTTTGTGGCCAAGTCCAAGAGCAACAAAGATTCCGAAGCTGGAGGGCATGCGGGTGAAAGCATAAAATGTGTAGGCTACAAGCCAGAGGGAGGGCACTTGTGTCGGAGAGAGGTAGGTTCTACAAGTGTCTGGTAAGAGTCGACAGTAAAGCGGAGTTTATTTTTCTTTGTTATGGAGTGAAAACGTATAAAAGAAAGCTTTCCAGCTTCAGAAATGCCTTTGCATCCGCACGCAGTCGCACACACCGCTCGTTCGTTTCACTAGGCTCTCTTCGCACACAAGAGTCGTAAGACGCGACTACACGGCTCCAATCCGGCGGCCCATCGCTTGCGGCGTACGCAGCATTAGCAAGTTTTAGTAGACCGTGTTTCCCCTCCGCTACGAAGAAACCGCCACTGCGCCTGCGTGCCGATGGCCTTGGCTGTAGAGTTCCGGAGGAGTGGAGGGGAAACACGGTCCACTAAATCTCGCTATTGTCTTCGGTAGCACGAATGAGCGCCGGCGCCCACCACGATGGCACCCGCTCTCCCCTGGCCTGGACTCCCTGACCCCCGACTGCAGGGCACCACCAGTACACTGATGGGGGAAGCGGAAATGAGCACCTGACACAAGGGGAGCGTCGGAGGCGAGCGTCTGTGTAGAAATTCCCTCCGCAGGCGAACGGGCCTCGCGCTGCCCTCGCCTATGTCCTCGCCATAGCAAGGGTATAAAAGAAAAACATTTTTATTTTTGTTTCATTCGTAGTCACTTGGGACCTACTAGAAGCCTGAGTGGCAGCCAAAGTCTAGCTAAGAGATTTCCAGGAGATTCCATAGTAGCTGGGAGGAAGAATTTTTGATGACTTCGGTTGTGCTTGACAATGAATTGCAGAGAAAATTGTAACTTGAGAGTATCTTGAAAGTAACGAGTTACTTTTTTGGAGTATTTTGTACTTTACTCAATTACTTTACAAATTTGAGTATTTAGTACTATACTCAGTTACTATTTTTCGTGGTACTCAGTAACTTAACCTAAATACTTTTAGTGAGTATCTTGTACAAGCCTGCCTGCAGCAGACCAGGCATCCGCCGCATCAACCACCTCTGCTTTGACACCGTCAGGATAGTTGCCGGCGACAACATGACACTTTGGTGACGTCATCGAGAGGAAATCGAGGGACCACTTTTTTAAGACACGGTAAACACATGAGTCGAAGTCGCATTCCAGGCACCATGCTACTGGTGCCTGGAACGCCGAGCTGTTCCAGGCACCACTGGCCAGATACGCCGAGCTGTTCGATCACAACGTTTCCAAAATAGAATGCGCTTATATAAATAATATTCATTAATACAATTTCAAAAGCGGAAAAAACTTCCAGCAGCTGGAGAGGCTTTAATAAAAAATTCCTTGGGAAGGGGCTTTCTTTTAATGCCAGAAGTCCCTTCAGGAAACCTTTCTCGAGAAAACTTCACTGCTAATGTTCGCAAAGCTGGATATAGTAGATACATATGCCACATTACACATATTAGTTTGGAGAATGATTCGAGTTACACAGAAATTAACAAGCTTCGTCATTTAAAAAGTGCGTTCTTTGTGCTTGATCTTTAGTAACTCTCCAACAAAATCCGCATCTTTTTCTTTACCTTTCATATCATCTTACATTACCTTTCATGTTCAGGATTCTGGAAGAAAGAGTTTTTTGAAGTCGTGTGATTATTAAAAACATGTTCTTTCGGTGTTAATGTTGCTCTCTGCCTTTAGAAAAATACACTCAATTACGAGGTCAACCACTTTTTGGTAACTAATCCTGTTAGGCTAGAGTTAAAGTCGAACTAAAGTTTCGCAGGATCAAGCGGACGTGTGAAGCAGACAAGATAAGCAAAATTTTTGCGAAACGGAGTCAACAAGGATCCAGGAAAAGACTCATAAATCTTCACCCAGTTAAGTAACGTCAAGTCATAAGACGACATACACACAACAATTTATATCCGTGACAAGTTACCCTTGAATTCGCAATTCTCTACGTATATCATGGGTTACCACGATATTCAGTAGTCGCATGAACGAAAAAAAAATGTATCCTACCACGGCATTTGCATTAGCAGAAATACATTTGTTGTCTCATCTAATATTATTTTTCTTGGTTTTTCTAATGTTTCACTGTGTTCACCTATCTGGAAGTATTTTAGTAAATACTTTATAAAACATACATTAGTTTTCCCATACTCAACTTGTTCATGCGCTTCCACCCAAAGCATAAGCTTTTTAGTGCTACCCAAACATTATGCCTAAGCAGAGATGATCTCAGGGATACACTTTTTGAGTACTTCACACAAACTTCTATATTATTATTGTTACACGATTAATTGCGCCCCACATTTTACTCTGGCTTAGTGATATTATTGTGCTCGCATAATTTACACCAACATTTAACTTCTAGGAAGAGCTGAGATGGCCGAGTGAGGAATAGGTTTCAGAGGATGTCGGAGTACTTGGGACTCCTTGTTGCTTACTGATTTATTTTTACAGTGGTAGCTGCTACGGTCCCGTCCCCTCGGTTTCGCTATGGCGTGAGCGTAAACAAATTTAGTTTCCCCGTTAAATTTAGCGAAAAAAGTGACGTCACGTGCTGTGATGCCAACGTTATTAGATTAACTCAGTTACGGAACTGTTCATAGACGCTGCATGCACGAACAGTACCCCCCTCACTCACCACGACTCGCCCGGAGTCGCTCGACGCGCCGCCGGACGGCTGCTTTGGTAACTGAATCGGGATACGTTCGTTTCAACGTTACTAGAAACGTAAAAACCAACGGAAAAAACTCTTTTTGTAGTAACTTTTATTGGAGATTAGTACAAAATGGGGGCGCGTGATGTTTTCTAAAATTTTTAGTTTTCAAGGTTTTGCAGCACAATTAATATTGTTTTTATACAACCATGCCTCAGCGGGGATTTCAGGTAGCGCGTCCCGACCTAGGTGCATTTTAACTTCGGTGACATCTCGCGGCGCGTCCGCTGGGGAGACAAGGGTGGCACCCCTGTAACCCTTTTCGGCTCCGAAATGGCCGATTGAAGCCAAAAATAGCTGTCACGTGCAGTTCCTCGAGTGACCGCTGCGGGAGAAACGGCGGCGTTGTGATCGCCATTTGGCGCTTCAGCTGTGCTCTTTGGAACGCACAGTTATGAAACGAAACTATAGAGGGCGCTTCGAACGACTCCAGGCGGATCGAAGTGAGTGAGGGGGAGTACCCCCTCCGCGGGAGTTCCACAACTGAGGTAATCTAGTAACGTTGGTATGCACCAATTCCAGTTTCCTCGCAAAATTTGGCGGGAAAATGAATGTCACGTGACCCTGACGGAATGGGACATACAGACGACTGCAGGTTCTCGAGACGGTGCAGCGGAAAAATTTACGTCACGTGACTATGCATAAATTTAGTTTCCCCGCCAAGCTCGGCGGAAACATTTAACGATGATATAACGATCGCCATCGTCGTAACGTGGACTAAGCAGCACAGGTACAGCTGTCTAAACGTAAGACGCTGCATGATTTTCCCTCAATATTTTTACCAGAGTTCTGCCGCTCTTTCGAGTCACTGACCGGTACTACAGAATGAAAATTAAATATCGATGAATGAAAAGTCGAAAAAGCGGTGATAGGTCAAAAAGACACTGCAATAATGTTTTTTTTTTAAATTCTTTCTGAAGGAACGTCGTTTTATAAAAAAAATAACCAACAAAAGATGCATGTTTTCCGAGCAATATTTACGCCACTAGATGCAATTTAGGCGCAACATGTGGAGGTGCTGCAACCACGCGAAGCCCCACCCCGTGCTTACAAGATGCTTACGAGGGGCGTTCATAAAGTTCGTATTATCGGCACAAAAAATTAAAGGAAACGGAACAAAACAGGCATCAACATGAGCGTGCGTCCCTCTAGTTTCCGCACAGTATAAACATCGCATGCTATAGTAGCTCGTAACGCCGCTAGGGAGACGAAACAAAAATGGCACCGCCCGTCGGTGCCAAGCACATGCAGTGATCCGGTTTTTTTTTCATTTGAAGGGAAGCAATGCCAAGGATATTCATTCCAATCTGGGAGCGTTGTTCGGGACAACGTCCCAGTTTACGACACTTTTGGTTAAATGGCACAGACGCTTTTAGTGTGGCCAAATAAGAGGAAAGCATTTCAAGGACGGTGACCAAGTGATTGCTGAAGTGGAGCGATTCCTGAACACTCAAGACGAGGAGTTCTACAACAATGGCCTCCGGCATGTGGTGCATCGCTGGAAAAAGTGGGTAACTTTTGGTGGCGAACATGTAGAGAAAGTCTCAACTCCTACTCGAGTTTGATTGCTGAATCTCTATTCCTTCGTGACAATAATACGAACTTTATGAACGCCCCTCGTACAAGGTGCTTACATCTCCCATTGGCTGGCGAGACGATTGACGTATGAAAAGTTTGTTGTAAATTTGTATCTCCATGTCCTAAGAGTAGTTTAATTGACTTTTTTATGTTTGACAAACAAATATTCTAGATAGAGTCATTATTGATTTCAAAAATATCCCGATATTGCCTTTCTGCTTCAACTTCAAACGATAAGAAACATTGCTGCAGTTGCCTGAGGAGTACTGAACGATCGTAGCTCGTTGAGCTCGTAAATTTGTTTGAGTGCGGATCGTTTTGAGTTTACAGAGGTGCTTAGGAAAGATCTCATCAACCGACATAGTTTGCAGCAAACAACGTCGCAAGTACGCGCCTTCGGAGTTCTGTGCGTATGCTTGTTTTCGTAGCAAGCCTGGACTAAGCCTGGCTACCCCATTCACTATATTAATCGATCTGGCTTGATTTCTTTCTTTGCGCGCGTTGATTGCTCAATAAAGATGCTGGTTTCCGTAAAAGCGGCCCCACTGCTCTGTGAATTGTGCAACCGTCGTGATTGCGACCATGGTTTCAATACCGAAAATATACTTACACAGGTAAAGATTGGCGAGCTAACTGGCTGAAAGCAATCGGACGTTTGGCTCGCATCAGGTTAGTCCAGTTATGTGACCGTCATTTCGCTTCGAAAGGCAAGTATCTCTCAAGTTTTGCAGTGCACCTGGCTTGCCAAAGCGAATCATTTTAGATCACGTTTTAATTGTGACTCATGACGCTCTCTCACCTTGCTCGCGGATGCCACGCGAAAAAAATAACAAGAACACGAAAGCTGAAATGACAGCATAGTTTATTCTGTTCGTTTTTTTAGACGTCTCGGCCTATTTTTACCGCACATTATCGACAGCGCTGACAGACGCTTGTATTGGACCGTCGCTCGCGCATGATGGAACGCTAGAACACGCTTTCATGGCCAAGTCTTGCGAGGGTTGTAAAATATTTTAGCCGGGGGCGGAATAGCAGACGGACGAAGGCGAAAATGGACGCCGACGGGCAGCGTTCATGTCCGCGTCCTTCGGGCATGGCAGACGACGATAGACGGTGGTGAAATAGCAGATGATGTCCGAAGGCTGCCGACGCGTCTGCTCGCGCGACTAACAGGCGTTTTCAGATGACAGGCTACACGCGCCGGATGTCTCGAGAAAGGAGACGCAAGGCTTGTTAGCGTGTTCGGCCGAGCAGCCAAGCCAATCCGGTAGTAATGGGTGAGGCAACCGTAGCTTCGTTGGCGGGGCACAGACCGGGCCGTGAAATCGATCTAAATTGCGTCTATTGGGCGCATTCATATTCCTCCGACATTTTTTTCTCCTCCTGCAAAAATTACGAAAAAAAATAATACGCAAGTCCCGTCTACTCTTTAGAAAATACTGTTTTTTTTTAAAACGTAGTCCTTTTAAGGTGTCGTAGTTTATAGATAAAAATATTATAAATGAATACTCTACGATTCCTTTTTATTGCGAAAGGCGAAATCTTTCCCGAAAAAAAGCCCAGTGCGAAAGAGAGACTTTAAAGACCGGCACAATTAAATGTTCTGTCTTTATTCCTGATATTTGTTATTCCTTTCTTCTGACCGCTGTCAGGTTTCCACTCGGATTTTAGCAAAAACGGAAACAAGAACAAACTACACGCCTTGATACCTTTCAGGATACTATACTTCTTGCAGAACCTTAAGAAAGAGCTAGCATTTCGCTTCCAATTACTGAAGATTTCATCAGATCAGCCTCCTAAATCCTTACTTGTATTTTTTTTTTGGAAGGGGGGTCAGATGACTGTTAGAGTTTTTGCTTTTTAGGGAGAACGGCGGCGAGACGTGAAATGCAAAACAATAAAATTAAACTCGGTGAACGAAACATTTTTCATTAGTGAAATGGCCAGACATCCTCTAATGTCTACCCAGTAGCTTACTAACGATGATTTATTGGGAGCTGTCATTAATCTGGATAAAAATAAGTGGACAGCGGTTGCTTTATTAACTGGAGTATTCTGCCTTGTTAATTAAAAGGCTAGAAACGTTGCGTATATTAAAGGCTGTCGCAGACACGAGTTGTTTCGGACACCTAACCTAAAGGTAAAAGTGCATCAGTATACTGACAAAAACATTTATTACACTTTCTTTTTACTTATAAAGAGCTCATTATATACATCATAGTGGATACCGCAGAGCGTTTAAAGGTACTTATTTTTATATCGCTTCTGCAGCAAGATGAATTTTCCAAATTAAGCCCTTTCAAAGACCACGCAGAAGGGGATTACAACTAGAAAAAGAGAATACAACTTCCCGCGCCATAGCAAAAACGGAAGTTTTCACACTCCTATCAAGAACTACTTTTTTTTTGTTGGCGGTGACAACTCTTTTGTTTTTTTCACTTCTTCATTTGGTGCGGTGATATGCAAAATAAGTTTGAAATACCTCACATTCAATATTGTTGTGCGACATAGCATCAAAATACCCGTTTTCTTACGAAAGAAGGAGAAAGAAGCGATCATAAACACGATCGGTTTTACCCATTTCCTTGACAGGGGTTTCGCGAATCGAAACACCGTAACCTTGAATCTATACTGCGGGTTGCATAGGGCAACTTATTTAATATAAAACACAATGAAAAAAAAGATTACGACGAAAACACACACACAAAAATATAAAGAACAACTCAACGCTGTAGAACGAAGAAAGCCAAAAAGTCCTATTGTGTAGTTAAACGCTGTCTCAATGGAAACAAGAATCTGAAATTGATGGCTGCCAAATCTTTGGTAAAAGGAAACAAGCTTACATGTTCTCGAGCAATGCCTCTTAAACCACGGTACTGAATTAAACTTATTTTGCTTCCTTTTTATTTCCTTCTTTCTGGGCTCTCGGAAGTCTCGACCAATCTCAGGCAGCAACGACGCGAAGGAGTTAAGAAAAAACGTCTGCAGCTTGTATGGGGTGATGGCACTGTTTTGGTCGTTCCTGAGCAATGAAGGAAAATTGGAATGACTGCGAATGCCGCTCTAATATTTTACGTGAAAAGTAGGGGTGTGCGAATATTGAAATTTTCGAATACGAATCGAATACGAATAAGACGAAAAACGGGCTTCGAATATCGAATCGAATATCGAATATGTGTCTAGTAATAAAAAATGGCAAAACAAGAGGTAACGGCAGGTTTTATTGCCTTTTTTAAATAAATCAATGCAACTGCATTTTACTGGGCTGCAGCAGGCTAAAGCTACTTCTAGTAATGCACTCATTACAAATTATCGTCTAGGAAAATTAACTGCTCAACGCCCCCTACGCGCCGCGTGACATTATTTCCGCCAGTAGAAAGACCCGTTCATTTGGGAAACCTGCGACATTTCACTAAAGTTCGAAGAAGTTCGTCTTATGGACTGTGTTGCCCGGCTGCTACACGAATATATTGAATTTTGGGAAAAAATTATTTAGAGAGTACTTTGTTTTATATTTCATAAAATGGTTACCAATGTTTACACCATATAAAACCGGAAATATTGCGCTTCTAACGCTTTCATTAGTTATTAATTGAACCAGCGATGCCAATAAACCCAACAAATATGGCACTTTTGGAATCAACCAGTTTTTCTTCTTCCGTATTTTTTTTTAGTTTTTGCGCATGCCCAATCAAAATGCGAACTTCAGTCGAACCTTTAGTCGAACATCACGTTGAAGGTTCGAAAAAGTCGAACTCGGTCGAACTAGAACCTGGGCAGGTTCACGACATTCACTAGTTTTGGACTAACACCGCGGAAAGTCCGGTCAGGAGTTGTTATTCAATGGCGACTGGCATTGTCCTACTGCGCCACCTAACGTTTTACCGTCTTCTTCTTTTCAATGCGAATGAGGCACGTTTTTAGGATACTTCACGCACTTTTCGTCTATGTATCTATCTATCTATCTGGCTATCTAACCTCTTACGCCGCGGGTCGATAAATAAATAAAAAAGACCGGCGCCGGCTGGGATTCGAACCGTTGACCCTTTGATCAGCAGGCAGACGCGCTAACCACAGAGCTATGAAGGCAGTCATTCAGACGCACTTAAACGGTTGTTTATGATCTTAGCCATAGGACGCGCTTACAAAGCGCCGTCACGCGTCGGTGCGCGCGCGTACCCGCATGGACGAGGGCTTCATCCGCTGTTAGCACGGCCGGCTAAGCTCACCCTCTCCCGCGCTCGGGAGAGGGTGATGTAGCGGCCGTGCTCAGCCTCACGAGAGCGGAATGAGCCCTCGTGCATGGAACGCGCGCGCACCGGTAGCTGTGACAGCGCTGTAAAGCGCGTCCTATGGTAAAGATATAAACAACCGTTTAGAGTACCGTTGGTTGAGACTAGCTGAGACGCCAGAAAGTCTGGTCGGTACCATTTTGAGTGTTTGTGCGTATGGCGCGTGCTTTGCTCGCCTTCCTAAGTGACACAAACGCACGTGCTGGGCTGCGGAGATCGTGCGCAGGGCTGTGAAAGTGTCAACAAATTTAGAATCGCCTCAAGAGTGGGCTGGCGCATCTAGAGTGTGCCGGCCACCTGACGAACGCGCATAACTCCGCACCGTTTGATGCTATTCGCATTAACGTAGATAATCATTCCCAAAGGATGGGTTCGCTGAGTTTTTTCTTACTTTTCAAACATTTATATTAGATAACACTGTCGAGATTTATTTTGTATTTATATTTCACTCTCGAGGTTTATTTTATTGTATCAATTCATAGAACGCGCAATTACATCACATATTGCTATAAAAGTGCCACAAAACAAAGGGCTTGGTGAAAAAGAAACCGAAACTGATTCTGTCTTGCTGCCATCGGACAGATAGAAACAGACCAGACCGAAAACGCAAGCATCATGCGCCTTCCTTAGTGAATAAACATATTCATAGTGGAATGCGTGGCAGGCAAGTTATTCGTTACTTGCTCAAATATCCGCAGTTTTTGCGAATATTCGCCGTTTTTTCCGTATATTCGGCTTTGGCCGAATATTCGGGAACTTCTGATAAGGAAAATGTTGGATTCGTATTCGAAATTTCGAATATTCGCACACCCCTAGTGAAAAGACATCCTGTCAATATACATCATCGAGTGCGCAGAATTGTACTCATAATGACAGAACTCTACTAAGACTTTCAGGCACCTGGTCAAGCGATGCACATAGACCTCTGTAGTGACAAATGTTCAATTCTCCACGCGACCAGAGCCATGTTCGCGAAACTTGAGATCTAATGCTCCTCATACGAAACATTTCTACATTCTACAAAATGTCTGCGCGTATAATTTATTACACTGCTCATAAAGAACCAATCTCCGGAAGTACGCAGAAGCTTTGGGGAATGAAAAGGACCGAAGAACGCAAAACAAAAGCGTTTTGGTTTTAAAAATAGGTAAACACTTTTAACAAGCATTGAGCGAGCGTAATGACATAACGGCGTATACTTTAGAGTAATGGCGTAGGCTTAGCCTCTTCACTGTAATGACATAAACTTTGTCTCTTCGCTAAAACTCTTTTCTCGCATGCGTAGATCGCCGCAACTGGCACCTCGCGTGCACCACGGGAGAATAGAAGTTTGGCAATTTTTGTGCTTGTCAGTCCTGAAGGCGTCTCTTACGATAGATCGAAATTTGCCGGATGTATACAAGTCTGCTTTCAGGTTCACAACTTCAGATCAATTGTTAAGCCATTCCGCTATCCTACCATGTCGAGAAAGCAATGTGTGCGAAAATAACTCGAAATAGTTTGCATAGAACACACCATTTCGGTCGACATTGCAACGCACCGATATGGCTCCCCTCATAAACGAGTGAAGAAACTCAGCTTATTGGTTATTAAAAAAAGAACAAAAGTAGATATATTTTGTGTAAACCAACAACAAAGTTTTTTTTACTTTGCGTTTACACAAGGAAACAGAAAAAGACAAGACGATGCAGATTCACTACCCATGTAAACAAACAACAAAGTGTCAGACCTAAGAAATTCGTAAAATTTGGCAGATCTATCGGGCCGAAATCAGATTAGAGGCTTAATATCGTTCTTCTCCTGACTCAAATCAAGATCACAACACTCAGTCGTACTTCATTAAATTTTTTTAAAGGACTTCTGTTTCCTATGTTTGTTTTCTGCGGCATCCCAGCTCACTTGGGGACCGCCTTTATATTGGGCGCGGGTTCTCTGCATTTTTTGTTTCTAGCATGAATTTTGATTCTATTTGCTGAATTCTATAGTCGGGCGGTCTCTTCAAACCTCCGTGAGTGATACTGAAATTGACCTAAACAAAATAAAAAGCAAAACATTTCGAGCACTGTTGCTCCATTAGATATGGCGTTCCCCTGCTAGAAAAGACATGGGCGTGAGCGTACAAAATATTTTGTTTGCACGAGCGTTTACAAAATACACGTTGTCGCTCACTTTTTTACATTCTAAAGAACTTTCTAACGCTGCACTTCATGACGTGAGTACGGGAAGAACGACAGACGAACCTCACCCAGCGCCACGTTCGGCACATTTGGCGCACCAGGTGTCAAAAATATACTTTAGAGACTCTTAGACGGAGTACTTGGTTTCGAGAGGTCAGTAGTTTTTGTTTTTATAAGGGCATGCAAACAATTGATGTTGCAAATTTTGTTTATGCCATTTTTCGTTATTCTTGTGTTTCAGATATATAGATTTATTAATACAAATAAAGATGCACGTAGAAGAACAAAAAATATGATACAAAGAATAACGAATTTTTGGATTCTATAAAATAAATAAATTCCGCCCTCTACTAGAGAATGCACACATGTTAAATTCGTGTTTTGGGTTATTGCATTCAACGGTTTTAAATTCCAAGAAGCTAAAGAACATGAGATATTCAAATATGCTCGTCGATTATGATTTTGTTTTTATTTTAATTTTAGTATTTTGTTTTATTATAGAAAAGTCAACTGATCCATATTGACATTTCAGAGGCTCGAATAAGCCCAATTTGTACGGCTATTTTAGTGATAGAATTGTTCTGGTCGATCAATTGAATGTTTTGTGCGAACCCTTCGAGTGTTATTCACTTCAATATTGCACCATCACTGCACTGAATGACACTTAAAGTTTTGCTCAAAGCAATCAACTGATCGACCAGAAAAACTCAATCGTCATATTCGTTTGAAATTAAGAATAGGCGACGATTGGAGTGAGATAATAGGCTCTACGTTAAAGCAATTGTTTGATTTGTTGTCCGTTCATTTGATCCACTGCCTGGCAAGCTTTCAAAGTTACGCCTCCCAAGCCAAACGACTGGGCAACGAAACTTAAGATAAGAGCTTTTAATACGTTCCGGCTTCAATTCAAAAGGCGGCGGGGCTCGTGAATATACGGAGATCTGTGCGATTCGGTGACTGTCGCGATAATGCACGTCGCTGTAACCCTCCGCTTAGTCTCATAGAGGGACTGGAATTATTGAGTGAAGGTACCTTTAAAAAGGAAGTTACAATGTCAGGATTTCAGTTCCTTTTATTGTCTTTCTTATGTCACCTCAGCAGGAAAGATGATCATAAAAGCGACTTATCCCAGAGGATGCTCACAAGACAGGCAGTTGCCTGTGCAAACCAGAATAAGCTGGATAGAAAACAAGAAGTAATCGGTATAAAAGGGCACACAATCACTTAGACAGACTTGCGCATATGTGGAAACACAGTTTGATGCGCACGGAACTTTACGCTGTCATGCGACGAAGCGCATGGGCACGCACAGAAAAACACGTAAAACACTTTGCTCACGAAAGTTCGGCGATCTCGAACGCTTACCAAAATTAAGAGTGGCGCACGACAGCTTCAGAGGCGTGCAGATGCGGATGCAATCCACGGATGAGCCACAATTTTCAAGTAATTGGGCGATTTTCTAATGCGACTTCATCTTCGCTTTTATCTCCTAATCGGGGGCGCACCACTAATTAAAAACATCAGTGAGGGACCCTGCGAGCACCTGAACCTCGCTCGTTTCTCTCGGTTCGTGCACTAACCGTATGGGTTCGATCCGAACCAGATCGAATGTTGGCACTTAGACACCGGTACTGCTGTCTCCTGTCTCCATTCGCCTTTTGAGTCATTTGTCACGTTCCGGAAAACATCGTTAGTCAACTCTGGCTTACTAGACATGACGCAAAAAATAACTTAATTCCGATTTCTGCTGGGTCCAGAAAAACGAGTTTCGTTTAGCTGTGTTACTAAATTAAGGCCCTTTCGCGAAGGAGGTTTCTGTCTTTCATTTTAACGCGAACTAACATTTTTGTATGAAAAAGAGACGTTATTCTCACTAAAATCATTTTACTCTGAAACGTTTTCTTCTACAAATAAAGAGACGTAACTGTAAACGCATGAAAAGCGAAAATGGAAGCCCTAACTGCTCTAGCGCCTTGAGTACGCTCCTTCTGTTTCTTCATCTCTGGTCATGCTTTGTCGCTTTTGATGGTTGTGCAATTTATGACATCGTCATTTCACGAGTTAGCAGGAAATAGGACATTGAGAGATTCGATTTGTTTTTAACAGGAAACTCTCGAAACAGCCCCTCAAGTGCCGGCTGCGTATCTCGGCAGAAGCCCCCGTTTCAATCAAGGGTGATCCCACATCTCCGCTCGGCTCTCAAGCTTTATTCTTTTAAAACTCGTAGACGTGCTGAAAAAAAACAAAAAAAACAATGGAGCAGTAAGTTGAGCCACCGCCATTATTGGCCTTGGTTATCCCACGGTCTCTTCAGGAGCTTTGAGCTTTTTAAGCATTTAACATTTAATTTATCTTTAATTGGTTTCCCAACTAATACATATACATTTTTGTCGCTCTCCATTTTCAAACATTCAGAATACTTAAAAAATATTTACACTACTCACAATCTACAATGAGGGAATTGGGCCTAAAACTTAAATCTTCCACATACTTTTGTTTGGTATGGATATTGCTCGGAGTAAAAATCACAATGACGGGAATGTACGTGCTTTTTATAGTAAATTGACTGCTTGCGAATGTCATGAAATAAACGTAATTTACTAATAGCATAAATCTGTTCAGTGAGTGGTATGCAAAATATTTTTACCTTCCGTCCAATGTGCAGAAATATAAGCACGTCATTTTGTCAGGAGACTTTAACCTTCCCAGTGTAAACTGGGAAGGTTAAAGTCTCCTGAACCAAAACTGTCATGACTCTGCCTTGTTAACCGAAATATCGTTCAATCTAAATCTGTGTCAGATTGTTTCCGTGCCCACACGTATAAAATCTGCAGCACCAAGCATCATTAAACTTGTGTTTATTTAGTCTGATGTAGCCAGGCGTACTTTTCTGGTGTGAGGTCTCGGAAGGAATCTCGGATTATAAAATTGTTGTCTTCGAATATAATCTTTTTTTTTTGCACGAAGAACCGAATCAATTCATGACAGCACGCGCCTGGTGAATGATTTTAAGAAAACGCAGGATGAAAGTGTAATCAAATTTGACCTCAGGCATTATGATTTTCTTGACCTCTATTCTTCCCCAGGCAGTCAACAAAATGTCGTTGTTTAAAAAAAAAAAGAACTTGGTTTGAGAATTGAAAATGCCTAGATCTTTACGTTCCAAAGAGAATACTTCGTTCCAAGAGGCATGAAAAACCATAGATTGCGCGTGATATCATTGATTTAAAGCGTCGAGTGCAGAGGTTTCAGAATGAATAAGCTTGCGTTTTCTCTGGCAGAGTATGCTGATAAAGTGAGAGAGCAGATGCTGGTACTTAATATTTCTATTCGTAAATAAAAGTACACATTTTTAACATCTCCTTGACTCGATCTCCAAAGTCAGACCCAACTAATATCTGGCGATAAATTTCTCCAAAAAGGGAACAACGGGATAAATTAATCATTAATGATTTATACATCACTACCGGCCAAGAAATGTCAACTTTCTTAAACAATATTTTGCAAGTGTGTTTTATCTCGAAAATTGCCTCATACTCAATCCTTCGAGTATAGCTCCTGCTCAGACACTACCTTATACTGTCTGTTGAGAGGCGGGGGTGTTTGCTTCTTTTGTTAGTGTAGATATTAAAGAAGTGAGGGACCAGTGAATATTCCAAATTAATTGTTAATGAGGAACGCTGAATATTGCTTCAAATATTTATACTGCTTCTTTGACAATTCACTACGAGTGGGCTCTATACCGAATGATTGGAAAAAGGCAAAAATCGTACCTGTTCACAAAACGGGAAGTACTACGGACGCTACTAAATATAGACCGAATTCACTGTTATGCACGGTCTGGAAACTTCTTGAACATATATGCCATAGTTCCATTTCCTCTTTTTTTGGAAATAAATAAAATGTCTTGTGCCGAACATCATGGTTTAAGGGGAATCTTTCTACGGCTACGCAACTTGCAGAAACGGTTAATTAGTTTTTAGAGAATATTAATAAAAGAGGACAAACCGACGTTATATGTTTACAATTTTTCGAAGCCTTTTGACCGTGTGTCACACCTCAAAGTACTTTTAAAATTGCCCGAAATATTATTAAATGACAACGTGCTGCGGTGGATTCAAGACTACCTAAATAATCGGCATCAGATTGTTGAACTAAAAAGACAGAGATATCCACCAATACCGGTGCGCTCGGGCGTACCACATGGATGTGTGTCAGGCCCTCTTCTTTTTCTCGTGTACATAAATGGCCTAGTTGAACGTAAAAAAAAACAACATTTTCGCTTTTTTGCTGAAGACCTGGTAATGTTTTTGTTTTTTTATATATAATAACACTTTAGACCAAGAAAACCTCAACTAAAGCCTTGACACAATCAAAATTGATGCCGAAAGTGGTAAATGCAGTTAAATAAAAAAAGTGCGTGTCCATAACTATCACTTGCAAAAAAAAAGAAAAAAAACTCCATTGTCTTTTTATACACCCCAGATAACACTGCTCTTCAACAGGTTTAATCTTTTAAATATCTAGGTATTACTACAGCATCTGACCTTAGGTGCAATGACCACATCAACACGTTGTGTTAAAGGGCAATATTTAAATTGGGTTATATAAAAAGTAATCTAACACAATCTACACGTGAAACCAAACAAATATTACATCACTGCTTTATTACGCCTCTCTTAGAATATGCGGACATTATCTGGAATCCCCACACTTCAACAAATATAAACGAACTAGAAAATAATACAAAAGGAAGGCCCTTAGATTTATTTATTAACAAATATAAAAGATCAAATTCTTTCAGCGAGCTGTACAGCTTAGCAGATATTGAGCCACTCCGAACACGTAGGAGTCTAAACAGACTCACCTTTCTCTGCAACCTGAATAATGGCGGCTTTAGTATAAATAAGACACTCTATGTCACTCCAAAATCAATTAGGAGTAGAAGAATCTATCACAGCTTATCGCTCACAGAATATAGATGCCATACCATAACTGTTAAAAATTGGAATCACTTGCCTTCTTAGATTGTAAGTGCCGCATATGCTCACTCATTAAAAGTATCGTTTCTTTTCACTGGTTAAATAAAAAAATTTCAATCATTTAAATGTATGAAGTTGATGATGTGTTCCGCCTTAATTTCCGTTTCTTATGATTTGAGTGTTTTTCAGCGTCTATCTTAAAACAATAATTTCAGACTATAATGTAAATTGATCTGCCTCTTTTTCACTTCCAAAAACGTGAGTGTGAACTGTATGGGATTGCTGATTAATTGCGCCTGGCTAAGAGCATCCTGGTTTCTGTATTTTCAAATCTTTATTTTTGTAGCGTTTTCTTTTACCACAATTGTATCAATACGCAAGGTGCAGATGCGCCACATTTATTCGCCTTGTTTTTTTTCCTCTCTACTTTTGTATTTTTCTAATTTTTTATGTTCTACCCCCCCCCCCCCCTTGCTTCATTGTCCCTGCCCAAATGCCGTTGCCTGTTTTCCGGTGTCTCATTTGCACGACGAACACGTAGCGCCTCAGTGGGACGCGGCTTCTGTTGAGCGACGTCCTCTCCAATCCGCTCCTTTTTCTTGCTAGCATTCTGAATACGACCAGAGCACTTCCAACAAGCGCATGTCTTCTACCATAGGATGCATGATGTTGGCGTAATCATTTGTGACATATACATTGCAAAAGCTTTATCTTAGCAGGGAAAAATAGGAACCCATTATTTCATGGGAGCGGGACAGGGCAGCTGGAGCTCATATGCTTCCCAGCGACAATGTCAAAGTGTTTAGTAATGAAAATACCTTTATTCAAAGAACAGTTGTTTGGACGTTTTGACATGAGACAGTTGGTATTTCCTGTGGTAGGTAAGCCAATGACAAATCCAGGTAAAGAAATATAAATTTATAGATAAATGTACGGTAAGCTTGTGTGTAAATACTTTTTTACTCATTTAAAGAACGAATTGCGAACACAGAAAAGTAGTATTCTAGTTTTCTAAAATTGGGAGTTCGGCAAAAATAAACTTCGAGGATGCGGAACCCTACCTATAGGTCACTCAAGAGGAGAAAGTTTCGAATTCACAAACAAATCAAAAGTCAGCAATTATTTTTACTTGCTGAAACGAACAATTCTTGTTCTACTTTATTCTCTCAACGGAAAGCGGAGCGCTATTAGATAACCCAATGCGCTGCACTTTCCGAGTAAGCACTCAAGATCAGAACGACAAGAATGAAAACATATTTGGAGAATCTACAGAAAACGAGATGTCGAAAGAAGTTTCTCAAATTAATCACAACGTGAGAGTCAGACTTATGAATGCCAATATGACACTTGCGGAGAAAAAGAAATACGTTGCAACGTCCTAACCCAGCGTGAAGAAAAACTCTAAACATAAGGGAAATAGGAGTAATATCTTTTTATAAACTTATTGGTTAAAACGATGAGTTCAGAATAATTTCCTAAACGATATAAACAATACCAAATAGATAACGTAACAATGTAGCAAATGTAACAATATTTCATCTCAGAACAATCGAATGAGCCTAACAAACATATGGCAGTATCTGTAATCGAGCCATACGCAAATAGCAGCATCCTACCTAAATTGCTAACGTGTTTACCATAAAGCCTCCCAGCACCTATGCAACACTTTAGTGTTTAAATTTGAAAAGAACAGACGCTTTCGGCTAAAAAGTTCGATCTTCAGAGCGTTTTTTTTTTTTTTCACAGAGTAAATGAAGTAGCGAAATCTTGAAACGAGAACTCTTTGAGAATTATTTTGTGTTATCCTAACGGCTTTCTTCTCTCGGTCCCTAGATGGTCCTCATTAGTTTCTGGCTGATAGCTCGCAGGTGTTTTGCCACTAATAATCTGCGAAGAGCCAGGTGCATCGTTGTTTGTCTCGTCCGGGATTTTCCGCTCGGTTACAATCGATCGAACACGCCCCTTTCCGCGTGAACATCTCTCTGATTGGGAGCGATGTACATTAAGGAGGCAAAATACACTCAGAAAAACCCAAAGCTTGCCTTCCTAAAAAAATATGGGTGCTTTTCAAGCTATGCTGTTCCTGATTTATTATACATTCGCCTTCTGAAAGCAATCATGAATGTTTTTTTTATGAATTGACAAGTCTAATCTGGTTAGAGCGAGGGATAGACGCTCATACACCCTTTTCTTAGTTCACACTATTCAGAAAATAAAAATATATTATTTGGATTAAAGAATGGGTACACAAAAACCAACACCCGCCCTTGTTTATATGACTCCGTTTTCACAAGCAGGAATAAGGCCAACATAACCTTCGTATAGCAACAACTAATTCGCGAACACAAGAATACTGGTAGTGTTAATAAATTGGCTAGTTGGTACAGACGCATTGACACGGACCGAGTAGAAGACGGAATACAAACAAGGCGCCATGTTTGTCTTCCGTCTTCTACTCTGTGTCTGTGTGCTGCTTGGCACCCGATACAAGAGGCAAACCTTTGATACCGGAAAATATTATATTCATGTGAAGACGGGGAAAAATATTTTGTGGCATTTTAGAGCGCATCGAAACTGTTTGTAGGCCCTAAACAATGCCTTCGTAGAAGTTTAAAAACAACTAAAATACAGATAATTTACCACTGCCTGTCAATATTTTTTATCTCTTTTGCACATTCGTGCTTCTTGTGTGGCTTTTTTATACTTCCAAAATTCAGCATCTCCATTTCCCAAGGAGTACCACTCGATGTCTCCAAATCAGAAATCTTCACGTCAACACCAAAACATTCCTTCCGCCAAACCCAACACTAGTAAAACGTAAGAAAAAAAAATAAAAATAAACCTCACTCGAAAGGGTTATTTTGAACAAGGTTTGTTAAGGAAACTCAGCCCCGCTCTACAGAAGAGCCGATAAAGTAGATGCCGCTTCCAGCACCGATACGCCCGCTTGTTCCCATGAATAGAAGGAAGATTCGCGTTTTTTTTAGATTCGATACTTGGAATGCGATCAAAGACGCCCGACTCACGAGGTCAAAGATCGACCCGCAGTGCTTTAAACATAAACTGTCTGTTCTTAAAGAAAAATAAAATAAGTTGCTGTTTGTGTGCTTGGAGAGGGAGAATATCTCAGAACTTAGAAAGTGACTTTCAGAAAAAGCCGTGAATACTGGTTTGCGGATATTAGAGATTTTAAATGAGATGCACTTTCACAGCACTTGCTGCGGAAAACGACCGTTTAGACTTGGCTCTACCCATGAGTGATAGATGAGAGGCTCTTATTTCTCACTTGTACTGATCCATTGCTGTAACAGTCTTAAGTCACAGGAGCGCATTTGGTTTCTGTTTTCCTGCTTTTGTAAAGCGCGAGCTCTCCTAGCTGTCCAACACCTCTTTGGTTTGTTTCTTAAACGTGCTGTAACTTTGTAACGTGTCCTCAATGCCCCTGAATAGGGAGGGTTTTTAAGAATACAACGAATGAATGAATGAATGAATGAATGAATGAATGAATGAATGAACGATTCCTCCCAAACGGTTCAACACGTTCGGGAATTCAATATGCCTATGAAAAGACCGTGTGGAAAGAAGGAACATCTAGAAGAACCGTGGATTTAATTTAATTGGAGACAGAAGTCGTTCATTAAAATTGAAATGCCCGCGCATGAGTCAACAGTTTGTATGGCAGACTTGTGCCTATCTCAAATACTCTACTCAAGATACTGTATCTAAATACTTTTTGGGGTATCTTGGTATCTTGCAAATACCTTTGATGGAGAGTATTTAATACTCTATTTTAATTACAATTCCGAGTATCTTGTACTCATTATCTTAAATACATTTTTGACATTCCGCCATTTTCCGAGTTTTTCGGTATGAAGTGGCGTGGGCGTGGCACGAGCAAACGTGAACATTCTTTCGAGCAACCGAATCCTGTTGCTAGTTCCGATTAGCTACGGTGACTTTAACTGAGCTCGTGAAAATATCGCTTTTTTGCCGACTGTGACTCATATTTCAGCCCAAAGTTCGTACAATGAAGGTTGTCCCCTCGCCTTCCCAAAGGCGCTTCCCCCCAAAAAATCTTCAAATAAAAGGTGTGGTTTTACGGAAGTACAGATGCCACCCTGAGGCGCATGCAGACCGGGAAACGACCTACAAGAACAATGCAGACTTGAGTGTCAAGAAAATAACAAATAGAAAAAAATGATAAGTGGACACACACAAAAAGTAGACATTTTGTTTTGCTTTTTGTATATTTGACCCCACTAAAGCAAAACGTCGAGTTTTTTTGTGTTATTAGTTTGGCACTTATTGCTCTCGCGAACACTGTCTGTAAGCGAACATTGATAAGCAGAGAACAGTACAGGAAACGAACTATAGGAGCTGGATTACCTCTCAAAATGCCAACAAAGTGTCCCCCAACGTTGAGTGCTTTTCTGAACGCAACCTACTTGAAGAAGGTGCGACCACTGCCGTGGCTATTATGTGGGTCCTCTTTGTTATCCATTCACTCATATCCGTGTCCCAAGCTCGTTTATAGTGAACTCCTCGTATAGGGAATATGGATTGTAGTTAAACGATGCGTCTAAGGTGCGCCGCAGGATGTGATATTCAGCGATGTCACTATTGGGGAGGAGGAGCGACCGTGACGCCCCAAGCGGTGAACTTTAGAACTACACGGATGGGGACAACAAATACAATGACTCAGCGCTCGGCCGACATAACCGAACGCGGCGTCAGCGATCGGCTGGAGTTCGTGTTCTCCGGTGAGGGGGAGGAGGGGCTCTTTTGTTACCACTCCGGCCTGCATGAACAATGCAGCATGCACGGTCCCAGCTCAGCACAAAACCCGAAGTGGGTCAAGCTCGCATTCTCTGAGGATAGACCCGGCACTTAACGTCGCTTCGTCGATTGTTAGTATTTTTTGCATTAAACTGTGCCCCGCGCTCTATTGTAGAAGATGACAAGGACATGCCCATAAGGCCTCTGGGCATGTGCACAGGCCTGGTGTTGAGTAAACACCGAGTATGGGGACAACAAACGGGTCAGAGCGCCCCCTATAGTTCGATCTCCTGCCCAATTGGCGAAGCGCTCTGACCCGTTTGTCACCCCCACACCTCGGGGTTTACCCAACACAAGGCCTGGGCACCGTGCATGCTGCATTGTTCATGCAGGCCGGAGTGGTAACAAAAGAGCCCCTCCTCCCCCTCACCGGAAAACACGAACTCCAGCCGAACACTGACGCCGCGTTCAGTTAAGTCAGCCGAGCGCTGAGTCATTGCATTTGTTGTCCCCATCCATCTAGTTCTAAAGTTAACCGCTTGGGCGCCATGGTCTGATCTCCTCTAGAGTGCCTCAATGTTGTTGGCCGCTGGCCAACAACATTGAGGCACTCTAATCTCCTCCCCATATTGGGGAGGAGATCAGAAGCGACCTCTTTCGTGTTGTCGCAGAAATGTTTTGTAACATCTATCAGTGTGTTTGCCACGCGCGTTGCCCAAAGAGCGCGTGGCCGAATGGTTACCGTGCTTGGCTCCCGCGCGGAGGCTCCGGGTTCGATACCAGAAAGCGGACTTCTCTTTTATTTATTCTTTCAATTTGACATTCTGGTAAGTTCGAGAATTTTGTCGCCTGATCGAGTTACGAATGTTCTGCGCGCCGAACTTTCTACGCCGAATGTTCCAGAAACCCACGTGGGTACAAAAGGTGCTCCGAGTGTCGGTCCGGAGTCAGTCTCGCCCAAGCGGTCGATCCTGCTGTTCCGCCGACATCGACGCCTGCGACGCTAGGCTTTCTCTATTTTGTTTTGGGAACAAGTTCGCCCCATTGAACGTTTAGTTTCTTCAGTTATTCGCCACCTCATCATTTATCATTCGTGACAATATTTTGCTACTTCTTTTTTTCCGTTTTGTGTTATTGCGTGCTAATAAACCATTCTGGTAATCCAGATTTGCGTAGCTGCATGATTGTCGTTGTCAATGACGTCTATACAAATTAAGCAATGCGGAAGTATCTTCAAAAGTAACTGAGATACATTTCTAAGTATTTGTACTCTACTCAAGATACTTTACAGTGAAAGTAACTTGAGTAGTATTTTAAATACTTTATGAAGCAGGTATTTAGTAACTTAACTTAAATACTTTTATCGAGTATTTTGTCCAACACTGGTGTGTAGTGTTCGTATAAAATATTAATTAAAGACGACGTTTTTTTATTTTACAGTAAAGTGGACTGGAACGTCTGAAAACTGAAAATCTTGTTGTCGCTCTTCGCGTTTTAATTGCAACAGAGCAAAGCGCGTACTCGCGTTTACTCTTTTGTGTAAACGTCGTAATTATGGTCGCTGCACTATTTCATCGTTTTCGTAATTGCATACTGAGCAGAAGATTTCATAACGTTTAAAATCGTGGAATTAAGCTTTTGTTATCAGGCGACAGTACGTCAAATCAAAAATAGTCTTGTAAGAAAGAAAAAAAAATTCGCGAGCAGTCATGCACACACGCAAGTAGAAATAAAAAGCGGAAGAGAGACAATTAGAAAGCGAGCGCTGGTTAGTTCTCATGACATATTCCATAGTACATAGAATAAATTGTGGGTCCATAGACGTATGTGGCAGATGAAAGAGGGCATCCCTCACACCCCCTTCCATCCGCGTCTTTCCGCAGCATCACGTGAAATGTGTTACAGCGCCACGTGTGATCGTCACGCTAAAACTCGCGTTCGCACGGCGCTACCTGCGGCGTGCGAACATTAGTGTTGACCTGATGCTTGTGCGTTGCTCTAAAAACCAGTATTACGAATTCGAGATCGTACTCTATGCTTAAACGCGTATTGAATTAATGTCATCTGCCTCCCACAATTCCTTAGTTAATACTAACGTAACTTGTATGCGTTCATGGTGAACACCGAAGGCGGAGGGAACTGACTGCAGTCTCAAAATACATAAATTTCTGCTGTTGTATAATTGCAGATCTGCGCACAGTACGAAGTGTGAACGTACATTACCTCGACGTGCGCCAGCAAAGACACAATTTAAGTATTCACCGAACACAGGTGGGAACACAAGTGTGCCTAGATATTATAGTGCTTCCAACTTATCGATCGGGGTCACGTGGTTTATGAACCGCGTTTGCAATAAGGGCTGCGAGGAGGTGATGAAAGAGTCGATCGCCTGCGAGCGTCCCCGCCTCTCAACCTGCTTTTCTTCTATTCACGCGACAACGCAAAAGAAGCGCACTCGCGACCAATCTGCGCAGGAGGTACGCGTACTTGTAATGCAAAACGGCCTCCGTGGTTTGAGTTGCTCCCTATTTTAAACTTAGGCTCTCTGAGCTTCCTCTTGTCCGTGACTATAAGCGCGACCATGTTTTCCAAGAAACAGCACCAACTCGCCCAACAGTAAGCATTGATCTCTAGGGCAGACCCAACTCTTTCGGTTTACTGCCGCTTATACTGCCTTGTAATAAGGCTTCACATCCCTAGTTTAACCCCCCAAAAAAAAAAAAAAAACTGTTTGCGAGCATATAAATGTTTTAGTAATAAAATATTTTTTTTACTCGACAATGTGCTTTATTTGAGCTATCTAGTTTTATAGGCCATCCGACATAGTATGTCGAACAGCAAATGTTCCCCTGCCTAATAACTTTGTTTGAGTTAGCGGCTATGTTTTTGTTGAAATGTGATTCTTCGGATTCACCCATTCCGATGATCGGGGAATATATAATATATAATCAGGAGCTCTTCGGAATCCTTAGTTGTCGACAAAAATGATTAAAGAAGCCTCGCTGTTACTTTGTTTGGCACTAAAGAAACTTCTGTATGCGTTCGTGGTGAACACCGGAGACAAAGGGAACTTATTAGATTCTACAAAAAATGAAGTCTCAAAATACATCAATTTCAGCTGTTGTAGAGCTAGGCGCGGCTATCAAGATGGGAGGCACGCCATGTTTCCGTCAAAACCGCACTGTCGCATCTTGTTCGTGACCTTGCTTCCCTTCTTATACAATGGTCATAATATTTAAAAAAGATTACATCTAAGATATGCATGCAATGGTATATACCAGGGTGGCTAAGCTGCGGCTCGCCATATGCGGCTCTTCGCGTGTTAAAGTGCGGCTCGCGGCTCCCTCCCTACCCCCCCCCCCCCTTACCCCGCCACCCCCTTCCTCCCGGTCACACGCGCACTTTCCCAAGCACAGAAATGGAGAGCGTTTTAAATCGAAAGACATGTTGCGCTTTGGTAGTCTTGTGCTACTGCTACCTTACGTACAGTTCGACTGCTTTTGACTCGGATGGACTGAAAGTAGTTCGATCTTCGTTTATTGCTTTGTACAAGAACTTTTGCCCCCTTCCCTCCCCGCCGCGGCTCTGGGAAGTTTCGTGCGTTTGTTTGCGGCTCTTAGGCCCGGTCAGCCTGGCCACCCCTGGTATATATTATATATGAACTCGTTCATTCGTACCCGCATTTATTGTGCTTGCACATCCTCACACTCACTTCCTGCATGAAAAATAAGCAAACACACAATATCCATCGGCGTTTTATCACTTTAGGTTATGTGCCCTTACATTTGGTCAGTAACA
Source organism: Ixodes ricinus (assembly GCA_037355805.1). NCBI lineage: Eukaryota > Metazoa > Arthropoda > Arachnida > Ixodida > Ixodidae > Ixodes > Ixodes ricinus. The sequence goes on from JAZHYW010003521.1 coordinate 31,098, forward strand.
GCTCTCCCGGCACGGGACCACAGAGAGCTCACTGAGAGCTTCAGATTACATAAAATGTCAGTTCAAACAAACCAGTCCTTATCTACAAAGCCGTGGTGGCAGGAAGTCGTTGATGCCGCAGGCACGGAAGGGAGCAGGACTTCCTCGGCTTCTCCGGAAATAAAACTCGAGTACGTTAAAAATCGCATTTTTGTTTTCTTGTTTTATATTATGCCGCTGCAGCATGCTGCACACCCCTCTCGAAAGAGAGACACATCTGGCTTGAGCCTTTAAAAAATAATGACAGTGCGATCTCAAAATGAGGATACTCCCACACTGTTCCGAAGTCTTAACAAGAGTGCGGTCATATATATAAAAACTTGATTGGAGTTCCTCCAGTCTTAAAGTTTAATCTTACTTAACTACGCGGAAGTGCGTCGAAATGTTGCATCTATATATCTATAGATGCAGCTTATTTATATAGATGCAATGCTGCATATAATATATATATATATATATATATATATATATATATATATATATATATATATATATATATATATATATATATACGTACACTGAACATAATATTTAAAAAAATACATTTAAGATATGCATGCAATGGTTTATAGAAAATCCTTCATTCGCACCCGCACTTATTGTGCTTGACATCCTCACACTCAATTCCTGCTTATTGTGCTGCAAATCTGAATCCCACAGTAAGTTAGGGTAACAAACAATGCTCGAAACATTTTCTGGAGGGTAAACAGCCCTGTGCGCTGCACGCGTAAAGACACATTTTTGTATTGTAACCTACTTCTCGAAGCTTTAAAAAAGGCAATAGGTAAACGTTTAACCAAATCATATCTGATTTACTACTCACACTAAAGGTAATTTTCGTTTTGAAACCTATTTTATAACCCGATCATAAAATTATTAGATGCGTGAAAGTTTGATTGAAAATATAATTGGAACGCCATATATGTCTATTGGACATCATTAAGCAGGCTAAATCTTTCGATGTCTGATCTGAATAAAAGCTCAACCACAAAAGGAAAGAAGCTAAAAATAAAATGACATTCTTTTCTTTGATATTCGTATGATTCTGTGCAATAAAGAGACATATAGCTAGCCGTTTACCTTTTTTTTTAAATACTCTGCTTAGTCTTTTCAGAAGTTACAAAGTGAATTTATGCGACGAATAAGAGAGGTTGTTGTTCTTGAAAACGATTTATTTAGGTATAGGAGGGTACGGCGCGGCCGGTTGCAGGCCTTCCCGAGAAGGGGAAGGGAAGAGGGATATTGGGAAGGGGAGGGGAGGGGCGAGGGAGAACTTTATGAGGCCGGCTATACCAGCCGTTCGAATGTAAGCCAACAGCGAGTCGAAGACAACCTTCCTTGCTTCATTGGGGCTTGTCTGTGCCGTCCAAGCCTCGAGCGTCTTGGGTCGACTCCCTTGTCTGAGCTTGGCGCCTAGTGCAGCCTCCCTCTCCTTTGGCCTCGCTGAGCACTCCCACAGCAGGTGATGCAGAGCGGCGAGAGGCGCTGAAGGATGGTCGTTAGAGGCAAACAAACTGCTGACCAAGTGCGGCTACAACACCCTTGACTTGTGCAGCGCCCTCCTGGAATGGCGCAACAGCCCAAGGGATCAACTGCTGAAGTCTCCAGTGCAAAGACTAATGGGTCGTTAGACACGGACGTTACTTCCTGTTCTCGACTGCTGCCTGCAGCCAACCATCGTGGAGCCCAGCGAGGTGAGAAGCCAACTACAGGGGATCCGAAACAAGCAACGAACGTACTACAACAAAACAAGGACCCTTCCAGAACTGCACGAGGGTCAGCAGGTGTCCACATTTGGCACGATCGCACACACGTGGTTTCTATCAGTCGTTGTAAAACGAGCCAGGCCTCTTCGCTCTTCTGTGACTGAGACTGACGACGGGCGCGGGCTAACGCGAACGAGAGAGCACCTGCGCGCATCGCCGCCTCAGGCAGAGCCAGTGATCCCTATCCCTAGATCGCACAAACTGCCCAGACAACAGGCCATCCCGGTTCCCACAAGAGAAGCACCTACAAAGGAAACCCCAAGCCAGGACCTCGGGAGAAGTTCAAGGCAGCGGCGGAGACCCAACAGACACCCGAGGCCCGAAGATTAAGCATTGACGCGCAGGAAGAAGAGTGCTCGTAAAGTTTGTTTCTATTATATTTTTTTTATTTCCTCTTTTTGTTAGCATTATTGTTCCTGTCCTTTTTTTTTCCTGTTTTGTTTCGAAAGAAGAAAGATGTAGGTATCACGTCACTGACAGCCACATCACAAGCGCTACAGCTACGCCGCTAGGGCACCGCTGTATATAAGGACACACGATGAAAGAAGTAAAAGTTGTCGTCCACCTCGGTACACGAGCACGAGCTACGCTACTCTACGAAGGCCTTGTTGCTTTTAAGTTCCGAAGATCTGGATAGAAAACATAAGTCATAAAATATTTGAATATACAGAACATGTATAGACATACTATAGCTACTTATCCTCGCAACCACCGCATGAATTTGGGCACCAGTCATGGCGCAGCACAAGCTTTTAAATGCCCACCTCAAAGAATGTTTTGGTGAAACTTCATCGCAGCTTCGATGCGAGTCTGCAGTTCGGTGTTGTGGGCTTGGTGACCCATTTGGATTGCAATCTGCTGGAAACCGTTTTACTAAACAAGTAAATACAATAAAAACAAACAAGAAAATAAAAAAATGTAGCAAAGAGGTTTTTCACATGCACTGTAAAGTGAAAATAAAAATAGAATACAGCAAGATTGAAGGCGCGCCAAGTTGCCGTCAAAACTGCACTGTTGCATCTTGTCCGCGAGCTTCCTCCCTGCTCACACTTGAATGAAAAATAATTTAAAATATTTCCGCAGCAGGGGGTACCGTAGTCTAAATCATTAGCATAACAGATGTCGCGTTGAGTACAGGGTGAAACAACCAAGGTCTGCGTGGCATGATGCTCCGCTTTTTATGCGTGACGTGAAAGCAATGACACAATAAATCTTTCTAGCGCAATAGCAAAGGCCGGTTGTCCCCTGAGTATGAAAATGCTCTAAAGATATCTATCTTGCCGGTTTTTGATTTTAGGACTACGGCTGCGTGTCCTGCTGTTATGTAGGCGCTGATAGCGTTGTCGTACTTCCTGGAGATGGACTCATTACGTGACAGGCACTTGGTTAATCCATCGAGACATTCCAACGCCAGCGTACAGTTGTCCCTCAGGTCTCCTGCGCTGGCCTTCTACGGCAAACTCACCTCGTACCGTAAACCGACCTTCTTGATCGTTTTGTTGAACTCAGCCAGTACTTCGCTGTGTTCTTCAGTCTTACTGTATGGCTGATCCGCAATGCCGATGTTCGCCAGCTCCCCAAAACGCCACAGGATGTCTCCGACATCCTCGTTCTCAGTGGATCAGACCCTTAGGACGCACACCATGTTGTCTGCGTTGCCGCTGAGAAAGCGTGGTAGGACACTGGTCCTTGAAAGCTCCACCCAAAAATGGTGTTGATGGCGACCAGTTTCTGAATTTCTTCGCACCGCAGTACTTCGTCGCCGGTTACCCTCCACATTTGATCGGACCCCACTAGAATATATATACCTTCTTCTGACGGAGCTATTGCAAACAGGAGCGCATCCGTAATGTGGCGTCCGTCTTCCTCCACACGACGAACAAACACGTGGTCGGAGGGTACTCGAACGAGGTAGTTACAAATGAAGGGGACCTCTACAGCCTCGACAACGCATTCTTCTTGGCTGATCTGGCTGCGCAGTCGTACTTCACCAAGTCTTTGTCGTTGTAGTCGAATCGAGCAGTGGCCAGATGTATTCAGTCGGAGGCTCGTCTGTCCAAGTACTGTGAAGCCGAGCTTGCGTGAAACATCCTCACGAATAAAGGTTCTCTGGCTTCCTCCGTCGATGATGGCTCGCACGTAGTCGGTTCGGTTACCTTCATCCGCCCAGGGCCGCGAATAGTGTGAAAAAGGCCCTTGTTATCCAGTGGGATGTCTGCACGATCAGAGATGGCGTTTTGTACGCTTGTCAGAGAGGGCGTCCAAACCCTGTTTCTTTCTCCCGGGCTTTCAGTTAGGATCATACATTGATGTAGCATGCCGACCGGAACATCCGTCACATGTCACTTTCCGACGACACTCCCTTGCCCGCTGTCCCCCTCTTGTGCTTCTGAAGCACCGGTTTTTCTCTGCCAGCTCTTTTTTCTTGTGACCGAGTGTAAGGTCACCAGTGTATACTTCAGTTTAATGTTTTGTCGACCCAGAAAAGAAGGAGTGGCAAGTAATGCTCGTTTGTAACAGTACCGCTGCTGGCATTTTTGGACCGTCAAGCTTTGTTTTGTGCGGCAAGTCATACCACTCGGCCACCAACCGCGCTCTCACCCTGCTCTTAACCTCGATCCAAAGGAAGCTAAGAATCTCGGCGAGCTCACCTTGGGCCTCAGCGGATGGTAACAGCAATGACCCAATCTGTGCAGAGGGAAGCGTCTCGATCGATCGGCGGGTGCTCTGTCCAGCTGCGATTTGTGACGTCAGGTTTCTTTGTTGGTTCCGGCGACCGATAGACACCGTTGCTCGACTGCCGCCGGTGGCAGTACAGCACCATCCCAGGTTTCGGCACCAATAATTTATGTTGCAAAATTTTCGCGCTTTCAACTCACTCAAATTACCTTCACAAAAACAAGGACTGTATTTTCACAGATAAAATAAACGTATAAATATTTACATTTTGAGATTCTCGGTTAGTTCATGGCCTTAAGCCTGGTTCAGACAGTTGCGTTTGACTGCGTTTGACTGCGTTGCGGCTTCGAGAAACCAGGACATCTCTGCTGCTTATATCGCGTGCCAAGATAATTCCTTGAATTGGATTCCACGGTTCATACGAAGCACAGATGTGCCGGTGACTCGCTTTCGGTTCTCGACGCAACGCAGTCAAACGCACTCAAACGCAAGTGTCTGAACCGGCTATCGTTCCGATCTGTTCGTTCCGTTCTCCCTCACAATCGATCAACAACTTTTATTCTTCTTCTTGCGTCGTCTCTTCCTTTTCTTACACAGGCACATACTCTCAGCCGAACGCTGAAGAAGTTTCACTACGTGAAGGCCGCATTCGTGGGTGTCACGGGTGAAGTGTAAATGAGTGTTGTTTTTAGTTACTTTGCCTACCGTCTATGGTTCGGTTTTTCTGTAACACGCCATATAGAGCTGTAAAGGAGGCCAAAACCTCGTCATGCATCACGTCATGCATCACAAATTTAATCTCTATAATCAGTTTCACATCAGGTCCGACCTCGAAAAACGTTACGATACAATGAATGGCAATCAAGCCGAGCCAAAAACGTATCATCGTGGCTCTCGGCGTCTGCGCGCATTCGCTCTCACCGGCTAAAGCAATCACTCACAATGAATGCGTTGGATTCTGCGCTTATTTCCGGGCGTGATTTATTTAGCTGATCAAACGCACAAAGACGAGACGACGAGTGCCATGACGCTTCGCTTTTGGTGATGCTTGATTGACTGAATGGAATCGTAGCGTCTGATGCCCGTCCGACTTAATGGAGTAGAGCTCACCCCCTGTTTAATCGATAAGCTATAAAACAAAATAAATAAAAATGGTTAGCGGTATGCGTCGCCTTCGTGGAGCGGTACTCGTGACGAAATGTTTAACAGCAGTGAAACGTGCAAAGAGAACTCGCGTCGAAAGTGTGACGCAGCGTTGCACGATGAACGGCCAACGGCTGTATTGGGGAGGAGGAGCGACCGTGACGCCCCAAGCGGTTAACTTTAGAACTACACGGATGGGGACAACAAATACAATGACTCAGCGCTCGGCCGACATAACCGAACGCGGCGTCAGCGTTCGGCTGGAGTTCGTGTTCTCCGGTGAGGGGAGGAGGGGCTCTTTTGTTTCCACTCCGGCCTGCATGAACAATGCAGCATGCACGGTCCCAGCTCAGCACAAAAGCCGAAGTGGGTCAAGCTCGCATTCTCTGAGGATAGATCCGGCACTTAACGTCGCTTCGTCGATTGTTAGTATTTTTTACATTAAACTGTGCCCCGTGCTCTATTGTAGAAGATGACATGGACATGCCCATAAGGCCTCTGGGCATGTGCACAGGCCTTGTGTTGAGTAAACACCGAGTATGGGGACAACAAACGGGTCAGAGCGCCCCCTATAGTTCGATCTCCTGCCCAATATATGCGCTCGACAAACGTCTAGAGATCTGAACTCCTAGTAGTCCTTTGTCCGACCTAATCGTTTAATCAGGCACGCACTATAGATCTTCCCAGCGCGAGTCACCCGGCCAAAATATGCCGAATCACTCGGCTGCGGACGCATGGCGGTGCTCATATTTCCTGGAAGCTAGCTATTGCGCACTATTAGAACACGTTACACAACCTAGTAAGACAACTATGGCCGCGCGCAGAAGGCGATTATTGCAAAGTGCCTGGCTTAGTATGTTCGCAATTCTTGCTTTGTGATTCGGCGCTCTTATGGGCTAACGCATCACTTTTATTGGCTGCAAAACGATGATAGGGTTGTTGGGACTCACCACAGGCTGCTTTTCTTTAAGCATTCATTGACTAGAGTCATATGCATTTCGGAGTGATTATTCTAGGCAAGGCAATATAGTCTTGATAATAGCGTATAGGAACGAACGCAACCGCTGTCGTTTTGCGTTTGCGTTACGTGCGCCACGCTGCGCGCGCGCGTCGTCACCATTCGCTATTTAAAGGCGCAGTTTGGGGCTCCGCGCATGCTCAGTGTGGAACGCGCAACGCTGACGCAAACGCACGGTGCTTGCGTTTTTTCGTATACGCGAGACTAAACAGACTATTGCGTTATGCAAAACCACGGAGTCGCAGGCCGACTGTATCGCCAAACCGCGACCATGAATAAGAAATAAGCGATCGAAAAAATTCAGGACGACTTCTGAAATCTCACACGGCTGTTTGCGTCATGGCATTAGCAATGTGGAGGTAACCGCGACCCACTCGCACGCAGGGATACAGATGAGGCGGGTTGACTGCTTGAATTACCGGTGTCGGCGTTTCCCCTTATCGCGCTGGCGTGGTTGCTATGGTTGCTCGGCCAGTTCACGCAGCCAGGAGGCTGACCGTATAGCTTGCGGTGTGGTGGTTCTTTCTCCGAGTCTCTGCCTTTCCCCGCTATCATTTGTCCGAGTTATTTAGCCGCCCACAAGAATCGACAGCGTAATTTTCGGTCGTTCTTTTCTTCTTTTTGTTTCTCATTTGTATTTTTTACATCCTGTTTTAATGGTAATGCGTGCGCGTTGGTGTTTTCTTCCTAATACGGGTGATATTATTCAGGGAGTCCTTATTATCTCGAGCTCTCATCGCCCTCAAATAGAAGATTGAGTTTAAAAAAAAATTGATGCCACGGGCACAACCACGCTAAAGGGGAGGCGCTCCTAATAACAAATGTGTCGCAGGAAACAGTTATAACGTCTTAGTCAGTCAAACCACACGAAATCAGGAGTAAATATCTTTCTATTTCATTTAGAGCTTTCTCATATTGTCTACTTCGAAAGGTGTATTCCAATTGTCGCGGATTCCTGTTAATAACTGCGGTGAATAGAAGTTTTTAAATTTACGTTTCTTTGTTGGTTCTTTTAGCATTTGATTCCTTCGTGACGTGTGTTATCTGATAAATGACAGAATATTCGGTTTTCAGCTTGAAGCAGAGAGGGTCCATCTTAAACTTAGGGCCATTAGTTTGAGCGCATCACTTTTTTCTGTTCGAATCAAAAAGTTTAATAGTAATATATCTGCGAAGTTACATATACTTTAAGAGTCTGTCCGTCATGAACATGGTACAAGCTAAGACGTTTGAAGCTTATCTTTATTTGCGAAACATTTTAAGATTAAATTTTAACATTCTTTAAGCACCAATTAAGGTACCGATGTCGGCTTCGCTTAGTATGCCCTCTATTAATTGCTGTGACATATCACATGATCATTGAAATTTACGCTATACGGACCTTCGTTCAAGAAGCGATTTCGTAAACTTTAGGGTGCCTAAGATGTCCATTTATTTAGATGGGTAGAGTATCAATGAAATCTCTTAGTAGAAATATTTATTAGCGAGAAAAAACAAACAAATTTGAGAAGTCACAAGACTCAATATAAAATTAATAAATGGTTTAGACATTCAAAATAAAAGAAAATTGATAATCAAGGAGTTCTATGTTGGTCTCTTATTTGACAGCACGACCTTATTTTGATTTATTCTTCAATATGATTTATTGTGATCTCAGTTTTACAAATAGACTCTCCAGCGCTATTGTAGACCAACTTGCCATTAATTAGCGTACAAATGCACAATCTTGACATAGCTCTTATACTAAAGAATATTAGAAGGCTGGATATATTCAGATTCCTGGTTCAATGGAGAGAGATATTGGGACTGCAACGCCGCAATCTGTCTTCACGCACTCAAGCCCAGCAGTCGATTACTAACCACGGTCACTTTATTTCTTTTACTCCGAAGAACTTACACTCATGCCAGGACTAAAGGTGTCTTCACACGATGCATCTTTTCAACGTGCCACGGTTTAGCGAAACCTAGATTTCACGAAATCCGCCTGTTCACTCGTGGCGTTTGCCGCGTGAAACCTGTGACGTTTTGACTCACGAGAATTTCGCCAAACCTTGTCATCTGAACCGGGCATATTAGGCGTTTCGCATCAAAATTATATAAAGTACGCACTGTGTGAAGAGACCGCCTGCTGCATTTATACGACTCCATAAACTTTTTCAGATTCGGCTCACTGGTTTACTAGGTCTGCCAAACTCGGGAAAGACCGCGAACGTTAAAGAACAGGCGGATAATCTCGAAGCATTTCGGACATTTTTGCACCGCTCAAAAAGAAAGTTGTCCCCAGGCATCATGTTTCTATGCGGTGTTCGCACTCGTCGCGACTGTTGAGGAATATGCACCGCGCCACCGACCCGTACAGCTAACACATATCGCCCGTACGCACCGCTTCTCCGCTTGTCCCTCGCCGCCATGTTTGCTTTTCTCTTTTCGTCTTAGGCTCGGATACGTAATTGACCAAAGATCAGACTCCTCCAAAAGCTCGCTCCGCCTCGAAGGTCAGACGTCATAGCGAAGTCGAGCGGCTATTGGCAGCGTCCGCCTTTCTCCTTCAGTTGATTGACAGGCCTAGAGTGAGGTTTCAGCAAAATATTGATCCAGAAGCGAGCAGCACGTGCAACCTTTTCCGGAGGTGTGCCACTTCTCCGGTCGCGTTCAAACGGGTCATCTGTTTCCCGAAACCTAGTTTAGCAGCACAAGATTCGCCAACAAGATGCATCGTGTGAAAAGACCGTAACTTAGAGGTCTTGCGCAGCCTATGACACGTGCAAACGTAATTTTGTCCCGCAAGGCTTTCTTCAATCTCCCTTGCATCTTAAAAACTTGCTACTACGAAAATTCGGCTGAAGGTTTTTTCTTGGGAACGGGTTTTGAAACCTTATCGTGTTTTATATGTGGCAGCTTAACTTACGTGATTTATAAACTAATTAAATTAGCACTAGTTTCAAATATACACCGGAGTTTTGTGGGTTTCCCTTTAAGAGTGCTGTCGATGAAATATAGTGGATGTATTTTTTAAGCTTTACAAATTTGTTTAAAAAAAACTGTGACGCTATACTAGTGAGGTCTCTGCAGCTGAGTTAGTTATACGGCCTAGATGGGAAATAGTATGGGTGAATAATTGTCACAAAAAGTCGAATACTTATTTAAAATTTGTTAATTCCCTTGATCATTAGTGGAAATCTACGTATGACTGAAATTAGAAACTTGCTCATTGTGATCAAAACCGACTAAGTAAGTAATTTTTAGAAAGTTTGTGGGTGCGTGAGAAGCGGAGTAATGAGCTAAAGTTACCGCTCGTTCAAGAGGTCCAAGACTGGAGGGGAGAAAACGCGGCTAATAACAGACGGAATAGCAACAAGGGCGCATTATCGCACCTGTAGACTTGCTCCTGCTGCACAAGAGGTAACTTTAGCGCTCCAGAGTGCTTGCCACCTGCTCTAAATCTGTAAAATTGACTAAGTTAATGTTTTTTATTGACGCTGTGAACGTTTTGCATTAGAACCACATTCTTATCTTTATAATTAAAAAAAAGTTAATTTACAGATTCTAGTTAGCTAACCAACTTATTGTAACAATCTGCCGGTTGTATTTTGTCCCTCTGACCATATAACTCAACTGCACAAAGCGCTTATGTATAGCTTTTTTCGGCTTTTCAAAAACAGTCTGTAAAGGCTGAAAAACAACAACAACAAACACTGCACATCTAATATTTGTGCGTACTCAAACATTTTTACCTATCTTGTGTTTTGTTTTTCCAGTTCAATAGTGACTGAAAAAATGCAAGAACCTTGTGTTCATAAGTTTTCGGAAGATAGACAGAGGAAACGACAGAAAGGTAGATCCTGGAGTTTATTTGTTTATTCTTCGCCGCTTCTCCCCTTCTGAGGGGTTCCGTTGTCGGGCCCTCATTATGTTGAACGTTTGTATATTTGTTTGAAAAGAAAC
>JAZHYW010003522.1:0-12099 GCA_037355805.1 Ixodes ricinus
AGTACCTAAACTGCCACATTCAGTGGGACCGTGGCCGATAAAAACGCCGGAAAAGATTTGCAGAGCACCTTTCAGATAATTTGGGGGGGGGGGAGGCATTGCTTTAGGATGGTCGGCCCTTTATTCATGTTGGCAAACCTCTAGTTACTAATTAAATATATATATATTTTTATAATGATCAATAAATTTTACTTTATAAAGTTCACATAACCGCATGAGGCCACCACGGAAGGACGATACTCGAAACTACGCGAGCTGTTGAGTCTGCGTAAATGTGTTTTTTGTTCGCTGATTGGCAGTGTGAAACATCGGGTTGCAGAATACGCAAAAAAGGACTCTGTGCTCACATGACAGATCGAAAGGCAAATACACGAAATGTGCAAAAAGAAAGATAATTAATGGCATTTTTCAAAATAATTCCTTATAGAACGCCTTACTGCAAAAAGAGATGTATAAAGATGCATGCAATCAAATTCCTAATTATGCTTAAATAGCCCGAAGGACAAAGATTTTTGAAATCCTAATGTAAATCACATTTTATCAGCTTGCATGAGCTCGAAACTTCGCGAAATACTGCCTCGGGAGGCTAAAGTTATATTTGCTTTTACTTGCACTTGTTTTGGGCCCTCACTTTACTACACTATGCTTCAACAGTCGTGAGCTCTAACACATATCTCTAGGCTGCCGTATATCATCCCGAGACTGCTATAAATAGTGCACAACTTTACAATTAGGACATCTCTTGCTAGTGTTGCGAACATCGCATTTCACCAGAAAGCTGAACTATTTAACATGGTATGCACGTGACGTCATCACACTACATTCTGGTGGTCATTGTGATTTCCTCTTGCTGAGAAAACCAAATTCAATGGTGCAAAATGCACGCTGCAGGAGGTTCAAGCTCAGTGAAAGCCAAGTATTTGAAAGGCACGTTTTATTATTCTTAGTGCATCGTCGCGGGGAACGGGGCGAGAGTCTGGCAGGACAAAAACGCGCTTTTTGGCGAGAGTGTTTTTGCAAACAAAGTAGTTTCCTGGGTAACGCTTTTTGGTCTGCTCCTAAGATGCGGGGACGAGGAACCTTTACAACACAGTATTTTTTTAAACTAACCCCCCCCCCCCCCACACACACACACATACGCACAGACTTCCTTTTCTTTCTTTTTTTTTTTTTTTGTTGCTCCTCCAGAGAATATTTTGTAGTCCTGTGGAATTGCCTTCTCTGTTTGGGTGAGTTAATTTGACAATTATATTTGTCGCTTGTTAACAACAACCTTCCATTGCTTTTATTTTGCACCCCGTGAAGTTTAAAGGGGTAATAAAACGATATGGGGTTGGAATGTTCATGACTTTTCAGAGGCGTGCTGGTCCTAGTCTGGCCCAAGTACACTCGCACAGACCACCACTGATTCAGAAGCTTCTTTGCCGCGGTGAAATTGCGAGGATAAAATGAGACTATTTCGTTTAGTCTCGCCTTCGCAAAAATTGATGACGTAATTGTGGGATCAAAACCACCCGCCTGACAACAGTCGAGCGCGGCTCATGGATTGGACACGAGAAGTGCGTGAGCACTTGAGACTTCGGCTCGTAACAAGCAATGCTTAGGCGGACGCTTGGGTAGCGGCTCGTGTCCAACCACTGCGTTGATGAGAAGAGCCGAACTCTAACGATGCCTGGAGCTCAGCACGCGTTTTATTTCTTTCCAGTCTCAACGCGGGGGTATGATTAACGTTGGAGGCATAGGATAGGCACCAGGCCGCTTCTGGCTCCGAGTTGAGGGCATGAACAATGCTCAGATTTCTCTAATTTGTTTGGCGACTGCCATTGCCCCGAAAGAAGAGCTAAGACACGTTTATTCAGTTATTAACTTTAGGGAGTGATTGTGAGTAGTATTTATTGAATGCATAAAATCGTTTTTTGTTCCTTTAAACAAAATACAGAGGTGGTCGAAACTTGGGGAATAGCTTGAGAACGACGTTCGTGCGAGATTTAGAGCGACTGCCAACGTTCGGCTGTCCCTCTGAGGCCACTAAGACTTTTTTTTTCCTTCAAGTATCTCTCTCGTACACACATGTAGTTCTATGTAACGTCATATTAATAAGTCGCATTTAGTCATTTCAGTACTTCTATCCTCGGGTACATCTTTCTGAGGCAATTCAGCAACGACGAAAAATGTTTGGGTGTATCAATGATGTAAAATTGGTCGTGCAACATTTTTTGTACTTTCAGTAAATACTGCTAAGTAGTAACCCCTGACGCTGATAGCTTGCGAAAACGTCTGTTAGTTTTCCCCTCCGCGCAATAGTAGATGCAGAAAAAATAAAGAAAAGAAACAGCGGTCAATCCCCACCTCAACTCGCAATTTGAACTAACGGCCACGTGATCTGACGCTAATTATATACCGGCAGTGTTCATCATAGTCATGCGCTAGAGTTTGGAAAGCAAAAGCTTGGGCTGAGCTTCAGATATTGTTCGACTTGGGCTATTAACATATTTCATTGAACATGAGCCGTTACTCGAATGTTTGGCGATGCCGACTGTCATGAACTCGGGCACTCGACTCGGGGTTAAGAAAATCGCTTACGTCACGGTATCACGTGACTCTCGGTGCGAAATTGTGATGCCATGTTACGTCACGCTGTCAACAAGGTTAATACACCTAGTGACTTCTTAAATTAAATCGACTGGACTCAGTGAGTCACGTGATATTACTTGACAGCATGTTTTGACACCATGACGTCACGTGACAACGTGACACATGGTTAATCATAGTGCCAATACAAAAGCGCCACGAAAACCTACAATTTATCATACGTTGCAATTCTGTATATGACGATTTGATCAATACATAGAAATACAGCTGCCAATTTTGTATTCCCATGTATTCACTTTGTGATACAAACAAAAAATAAAAAAATGCCTTGAACCGTTTTGAACCGGTTACCGTTATATATTTTTTCGGTTCGGTTCCGGTTCAGTTCCAAGATGGCGGCGACGATTTCGGTTCGGTTCAGTTCCGGTTCGGCTAAAAATAACGGTTCGGTTCCGGTTTTCGGTTCGGTTCGGTTCCGGTTCGACACCCTGACCGCAAGTAAAATTTAAGGCGACGTTTCTGTGCTCTCGTTGACCATCGGAATCTTCGAGGTCTGCAGTGAAGCGTGTGCAATATATTTGGATACACAGTTTAGCGACGGAAATTGCGTGAGTCGTGCTTGGCAGTGTGCAATCGTGGTGCCGCTTCGTTCAAATGACCGAAGGCTCACTTTGGTTGTGCGGCGCACCGGAGAGCTGCCTTCAAGTTGGTAGTTCCTGTGCCGTGCTTTAGGTGATGCTGTGCTGCTTCCTAAATTGTTCTGGCGTAGACGTGCACTTTCACGGAGCACAGTGTTGTGATTAAAATTTACTGTACCGCGTATGTGCGCGGCGAGCTCGTGATATGTGTCGCCCATCCTGTGCATGGGATACCAGATAAAGAGAAGACGAAGCAGTCTTGTTCTGAGCCCGACTGAGAGAGACATCGTTTCCTTCACCGGCGGGTCCCAGCTTTGGACTACGCCATGACCCACGCTAGGTAGCCCAAGCACGTAAGTCCTCATCATCAGACGAGGCGGCCACGACCAGCCAGGTCTCCTAGATACAACACACAGCGTGTTGCAGTTGGTATTGATTCCGCTTGTCTGTCGCACGTTTCGTCGACACAAGTTTCATCAACACTCGGCACGCGATTTGCAAGCTGTATGGACATTTCATCGCGCGTGTTACCTACCCAGTCCACCCGTTCACGCCGCTTTGTGACGACAGTCTGCAGCGGCTCATTACCAGAAAAGTGGTTCCACAATCCATTTCAGTTCAGTTCGTCCGCGGCAGTCGCCAAACCCCGAAGGAGAGGATTTATTCGGACAGAATGCCTCTAAAACAATGCAGCATTTTTAGCGGTAAGAGTCGACACATCTTCTGTCAGTTTTTGTTTTATATTGTCACGGATGCTTGCTCCAGTCCTATCTTCTATTAATATTTACTATTCTGGAAAGTTCCAGGCCATGCTCAGCTGTCATCGTATGTTCTGGTGGAGGTGCTGGATACTTTACCCGTAGCCCTTCACTCTGTGTGCACCCTGGCAGCTCCTCAGCCGAGTCGCCCGATAACGGGACACGGGTGGCGGACTATCCCGTGTCTTAAACCCCCGGCCAGCCGTGAACCAAGTCCTATCCCGAGCCTTTCAGAAAAACCGAGAGACGAGTGATTACCACGAGGACGAACATTGGAAATACACCACGAAGAACCTGAAATCCGAGCCAGTCGCTGCTACTAGCAAGAACCACCGGAATTCAGTCTTTTGCCAGAAAAACCGAAGCTGACTAAGCCAACAATGACAAATCTGTAGCAGCGAACCACGTCCGCTCCCACAATCGTTTGCATGCCCGTCGCATCTCGCACTCCGATGCCCTTTCACGCAAGGTGTATGAAGACGTCGAGGGCTGGATTGAAATATATGACCGTGTTGCCCGCCATAGTGGGTAGACGGACAACCAGCTCCTGCAGAACCTATACTTCTCGTGGAAGAAACTGCCAGGCACTGGTTTGAGAACCACGAATCCTCCTTAACGTCGTGGGAAGTTTGCAAGATCGAGCTGAAGTGCATGTTCATCAGCCAACATTGACGAGAGAGAGCCGAATTCCTGATTCTGTCCAGGACACGGCCCCAACGAGAGCGCCATCGCCTTCGTGGAGGATGCTTTGCGCCTGATCGAGCACCCATGCCAACCCTGATGCTACAGAAGACAAGAAGCTAAGAATCCCATGTCCCTCATGTGAGGGACAACACCTTCGGCAGCCTTGTCCGCGACTTCACGACAACAGTCGAAGGGTTCATATCACTGAGGCTTCCAATATTGAATGTACACTGCAGGCCCGAGCCTGTCAATATCAACAACTCCCCAGCGTCTCGACACTCGAGTTGTCCAGCTGCAACTTCGATGCCAGCCTCCCAGGCATCCGCGACATCATCCACAACGTTGTCCGGGAGTAGATCAGGAAGCTACTTCCTGCCATCACTTGCCCGACTTTTATTTTGATTGCCGAGATTGTTTCGGAACAAGTTCGACAGGGCAATTCAACTGGAGACTTCTTCGAGCGAAGCGGCATCTGACGAACCGAGGGCGACTTATGCCACAAAGTGACGACGACCGCCACCGGCTACCCGTTACTATTCAATGCCAATTCAACGAGACACCCCAACGCCGAAGCATTCATACATGCCCGAGCTTGCTGCATTGATGCAGAAAACTACCAGGAAAATTCGCGGATTAGAAGCCAGCCCTGCAGCTTCAGTGCATCAGATGTCAGTGGCCGCACATGACGTATGATTATAAGACGGCATCAGTCGGTCAAAGTTGTCACTCGACCAAACTGACCACCGACGTGAGCAGGAGCGTCATCCGACAACAAAGACCACAGGTACTACGACTGAACACCTGACACGAGACTGTCGCAGAAAGAACTCGTGTATGGAACCATTTGCAAAGAACCAATAATTATGTAATCAAGTGGAAATAAACATATTTGATACACTAACCAAATAAACATATTTCCGCTCGTCTTTACGCCTTCAGAGTCTATACACAAAGAATTGTGCTCACCGCACGTGCTGGACCTTTTGAGGACGCTCGCATCTCTGACCTCTCAA
Source organism: Ixodes ricinus (assembly GCA_037355805.1). Lineage (NCBI taxonomy): Eukaryota > Metazoa > Arthropoda > Arachnida > Ixodida > Ixodidae > Ixodes > Ixodes ricinus. The sequence continues at coordinate 5,686 of JAZHYW010003522.1, forward strand.
TATTAATTAATGGGACATACCAGACTGGTTGCATTAGGCTGCACTTGTTCCACTTCTCCTGAACATGTGGTGCATCCGAAAACCAACTCCAGTGATGTGAAAATGTTATTTATTATATTTATTCCCTCCAGGGGCCTTTGTAGGCATTGCAGAGAGGATACTTAAAACTACACACATGATAATAACATTAAAGCACACTGCTGTAACTTGTTAATTGCAAAAACAAACACACCTCTGAGCATCTAGTTTAATTAGTATGTGTTGATACATTGTTATATAGCAGGACACTTCCTATACGTATGACACAATAGAGCCTTTGCAAAACCCCATCAAGCAACACGACTGTCGCCATTTTTTTTTCAGCGTAAAGCACACGAATGGGCCCCAGTTCACGTCGAACGTTAATGCAGCATTTGAATCCAATAGGCGCTCAGCCCAGTTCACAGTGATGGCGGACAAAACATTCTTGTAGAACAAATGCCCAAAGTATGAAGGCCTTGGGCAATTAGAGTAGTAGCTACTGTAATTCGTTCCATTACAATTTGGCAAACGGCAAAGGCTACAGTCTCGGTGAGTCAATATGCACGTTGGAGAGAGGCACATGACAACATTTCATCAGAGTGCTCGTCAGCACAGATTTGTCACACACCTTCACACTCCGTCTCTCTGGTTGGCACGAGGGGGCTGTGGCGGTTGCCCTTTTCCTAGTTACGGTGATACAAAGTATAGGCAGCCCACACTTTTGAAAAAAGTCTATTGAAGAGACCGAAAGGAATGGTAGTCAACATTTTTCAACAAGACTGCTCTTCGCGCAAGGGATGAACACAAATATAAATAATCTTGTCCGGGTAACTAGAACAAGTAAATAATTGACCGACTAATACAATGCACTCTTGACGAAAAAAAGTATTGCTGCAATAAATTCTACGAAAGTTAAAAATTTGCAGTTAATCTATGCGTACACCAAAATGGTTGTTGTAATAGCAAGTCGAATAGCTTTGAAGCAGGTGCCTGCAACGATTTATTCATCCCCACACTCAATAAAACATCATCCTCGAAGTTGAAAGTAAGTGTGCACTTAGCACTCACAAAAAAGGAAGAAAAGCGATGGAATGTAGAATAGTCGATTAGCACAAAAGGTTAAAGATCGCAGGAGCTTCCTCGCTAGAAGTTGCAATTGTTATTCGGTGACGCAGGGCTGAAACAACTTCCCCTAGGCCCTAACGCGACGCACACCTTTCGCTTCGATTCTCATGCATTCCAACGTTCAAACGAAGCAGAAAAATTCGAATATTTTATGCTAGAAGTTAAATCGAAAATTGCTAATTAGTACAAAACGTAAAGATCGCAGGGGCTTCCTCGCTAGAAGTTGCTGTGATTATGCCGTTACCTAGGGCTGAAACAAATTCCCCTAGGCCCTATGTCCGACGCATACATTTCGCATCGATTCTCAGACATTCCAACGTTCAAAGAAAGCTAACAGAATGCGAAAATTTCGTGCTAAAAGCACTCAAAGATCTATCGATCCTCGAACACATCCGGGAATCCGAGCACCTGTACGGCGATACGGCTGATGCTGTCTCACAGGTATTAATATCCAGATGATCCAGGGCGATCTTGCGCAAAAAGGGTATAAAGTCTCATTCCTTTATATTTTCACATTATACCTGCGTCACCGAGCACGAAGAAGCCCGATATATCGTCGGAAGGCAGCGGCACATCACGGCTACCGCGCACCGAACACATCTCGCATCCAACAGCTCTGGGCGCTGCCATCTTACCGATGACGTCACGCTTCTTGTGAGGTCACGTGACGAGTGGTCACTTTGCGTACAACATGGCGGCAACCAGGGGGGGTGCCACTTCAGAACTTCCGGTTTATCACTCTAAGCCCCTCTACCTCGTTGGTACTGCAAGACAACATTTACCCTTCACGTCAGATCAAGAAACACCGTAATTTTACAAAACCTTAACTTCAAAATAAAACTATAAAAATTATATGGCTGGAATCGAAGACAAGTGTTATTTAATTGAGCTACTCGGTAATTCATGACAGTGAATTCAGCGCAAATTCAGCGACACCCTGTAAAAAGCCGAAACCAGCCAGCCGGCCATAACACTCGCTACAACCACATTTTAGCTTTAAGCAAGTCGAATACTGTGTAAGCGGTATCAATAGTTACTTACTAAACTCCCGGACACATAAAGCTTGTTTTACAAGCACGCTGCTGAAATATTTTCACCTGTTATCGCTTCCACATGTGGGAGCGCCCCCGGTCGCAGCTCCGGCCGTAACCGAAAGCAGCCATCTTTAATACGAACAGGGATTAGCTACGACTTACGCCTGCCCTTTCTAAAAAGACTTGTTACAGTGTCGGTTCCGGTATCTTGGGTGGGGCTTTCTTGCATTGATCTTGCTTTCCTTCTCATCAAATTTGTTTTTAGTGCATTTTTTAAAGTTAAAATTTAGTTAAAGTGAAAGCGAAAGCTAAGAGAAAGGCGTGTCTGTGTCACTATTCTACTTGAACCTGTAGTTTTTTTATTCTATTTTGCTGATTTAAATGCTGCCTTTTCATCGTTTAAGCGGCATAACACCCGTAACTAAACCGACGGCTTGTATTGAGGATTTTGTTTAATTACGCTTTTGCCTACGTGGTTTAACAAACATTTGATGTAAGGGATTGCAACCAGTCTATAATCGAAAATCCAAACGATTTTCGTTTTCCAGCATAAAAACATTTTCAAAACGTTGGCCGGTGCCTAAAGATCGCTTTGTTAAGTACATATAAAAGCATGATAAACAGAGAAGAATCCCACATGACTTTGACCTATCTGTTTTTATCAATAAAATATACGCCTTTTATTATTATTTACATTCCACTATCTCTTCGACATTTTCCGATATAAGTACGCCGAAGTACGAGTCATGAAATTAAAAGGCTCGACATAGAATTCACGCCCTGCGTTCCTGAAACTGTCAGTGCTTTCAGAATATTCGTGTGGTAACACCCGAAATATACACATATTTTTGTTATTCTATTGGGCTATATTGTTACGCTTTATTCTAAGCGTATCTGGCCCCTGGTGTTCCCTTCTATGCTTCCAATCCTAACATCACTTCTTCTTGTTCTGTCACACTATCCCTTCCCAAAAAACAAATAAAATAAATGACAGTAAGTTCAGTTCAAGCTGAGCAGCCTTCGTACCGAGCAAGGCGGTTTCCGTGAACCACGAGCATGCGCGAACGAGCGTTGCGTTGCACGCGGTATACCACATCGTTCAAGCGCGTGACAACAATGAATGGTCCTTGACAGTTACGCTGTAGTTTGGGCGAAAGTCCCCGTTTTCGCAGAGGGTTGTAAAGCCACACTTTGTCTCCCCGTTGAAACATTTATTGTGTGGTGTGCTCGTCGCATCGTGCCTTCATTCGCTGGAAAGCGATAGAAAGGCGCCCTGGAACGAAGTCGTATGTCCGCTCCAGACGCATCATCAGGTCACCAATATGGAAGGGAACATTGGCTTGTCCCAAAACTGCAAGGGTAGCGCCAGTTGCAGTTTGAAGACTGGAATCAGGTCCCACAGGCATGGCTGAGAGATGTAACTGATTCGAAGACTGTGGGTCGGACGACTGAGTTTGTCGCTCCGGTGTCTATCAGTGCCCGCACAGGGACGGCATTCATTGTACCTTGGAGGTAGATGGATGAGGGTGAAGCTACCGAGCAAGTAGAAGTAATTTTTTTTCGTGACGCTCCTTGAGCACCCGTTGGTCGGGCATCTGGGGGTGTGAGGGGACATTGCATCTTGCTGTGTCCTTCTTGTCGGCAGTTCCAGCAGATCATCTTTGGTAGGACTGAGGCGGGTGGTGCAGGTGGATGCCTCGTAGCCAATCGTGATGCATTACGGGCGGCCTCCACTTCTAGCGCATAAATGTGGGCGGCTCGAAGTGTTTGAGGACGAGAAAGGCGGACTGCATCTTGGATCTCAATTGACGCGATTGCATCAATAAAAGCCGCAGTGCCAACGGCATCTACAGTCTCTTCAGGCGAACCCACGAACGACAAGCGTGTAAGACGCTCGATGTCGTCAGCGAGCTGAGACAACGTCTCACCCGAATTTTGTCGCCGGTGGCGCAGTTGGGTGTGGTGTAGGTAGCGTTGATGCCCATCACCGAAGCGTTGCTCCAACGCTTGAACTAGAGAGGTGTACGACGTACGAGATTCTGGCGACATGTGGTAAAGGACCTGTAATGCTGGACCTCTGAGATTTACTGCAAGTACCTGTGCCTTTTGCTCGTCGGTCCATCGATTGGCGGCAGCGAGGATCTGAAACTGTGTCGCGTAGGCGGACCAGGTGCCGGTGCCGTCAAATTGTGGCGCCCGTAGCTTGAGATCCGTAGCAGACGGAGCGATGGTCGGTTGAGCCGTGGGTGGAAGTTCATTTTCACCGGTTGGTAGAGATCTTGGTTGTGCCAGCGCTCGAAAGCTTTCGACGATTGCGACTGATGTTCTCTCGAAGGAGCTTGAAATGGCCTCCAGGAGAGCCGCATCGCGTTGCCTGAGCTCTTGGGCAGCCCGCTGGTGGTGGACATCCAGTAGAGCTGCAATGGCGGTCGAGGCATCGGCTTGAATGTTAGGCTCAACGGGATCAGGAACTGATCGGGGCGGGATGGCTCCTTCCTCCAGGTCGCGGAAGCCCATCCTCAGGTTGTCGAGGAGGGTCCATGCTTGCCGGAAGACGGTGTCCCGAACGGAGCTCCACTTCTGACACCAGTTGTTACGCTTTATTCTAAGCGTATCTCTGGCCCCTGGTGTTTCCTTCTATCCTTCCAATCCGAACATCACTTCTTCTTCTTCTGTCACAATATTGTTGTTACTTTAATATGTTTAATCGTATTCACTTCTCTAGCTTTTTTTTTTCTTTCTTCAAGCGTTCTAAGACAGCACGATGTAGAAAAGTTACCTCAAAATATTTGTCTAAAATCATACTGTAATGTCTGTTGGTTTTCAGGTAAATCATTTCGAGTTTAATTAAGGTTCTAATTTACAATTCGGATTTCAGAAAATACAGTTCAATCCTTTTGTCGAATTATTTTTTCATGCACCCTTTTGAAAGACAAGTTAAAGTTTAAAATTCGTGAATAGGAATCTGCATTTTCTCCTGCCTGCAGATTGAAGTGAGCGAGGCTTCATTTTTTTATCACTGGAACAAGGAACGTGACATTTCAACCATGGAAATTTATACCCAATTTTATAAGTATACATCATGACTAAGTGAACTTGCATTACTTGTTTAATTTATTTATTACTAAAGCTATAGATACATACATCATCTGGCGGCTCTGACATCACACCGCTGCGGTGGCGCTGCTGTCTTCAGAGCGGATGTGCAGACAATTTACTTGGAGCAAATATGGTTTTCGCGCATTGGCATTGCCCTCACCTGGAATGTGCAAACGCGGTAATGTTTGTAAAATGGCGCGTTGGCCTATTTAGTACATTTAGATGTGTGTCAACCCGACAAGCCCTTATGCCCGTGAAACGCAGCATACATGTGACGTTGACATTCCAGGTTTCGAGTATGTCTATACTCAGTTGAATATTAAGTCCGACCAAAGCCAACTGCGAGATTCACCAAGTCCGAGTAGACTAATATTGTGGCCGGGTGAAGATAATTCTACCTCTACAGTCGGCCACAAGTGCCCACGCACGGAACAACAGTGCGGCGCACCCGAGGCCTTGAGACTTAATCTCGCCGCCCTCGCCTCGTGGCGTTTCCTGCCGAACGACCGCAGCTTGGAGTTCAAAGGTATACAGCGGCACATCGGGACTCCCGAGAAAACGCAGGGGAAGGGGGAGAGCTAGACAACGAGGCCTTCTCTTTCTGGAGATGTAAGGGAAGAGAGGGACAGTCGAGCACCAAAGGACTAGAGATGCGGACGTGTCGAATACGGGGAAACCTCTCAAAGGAATAACGGCAGTTAAGAAACGCGGAGAGGAGACCCGCTGGGGACATCTGCGAGTCAACAGCCAACGAGGGGACCGCTAAAAGAAGCCCGGTCTGTGTACTCCGAATTCCTAAACTCAGAGTGAACCCACAGTATCGCTCATCTTTTACACAACACCACGATGCCGTGGAGCCAATCAAGCAGAACCAAAAGTGCATCGTCACGCCACTCGTGGTCTTCGTGTGTTTGGTCGTACCGGCTAGATCAATCAAGCAAAGAAAGGATCACTGTGCGTGATGGATGTAGCAGGTGATTACAAAAGCTCAAATACGACGAACGCCATGACAGTACTCTAATTTATTGGCGTCATCGGATCGTAGTGTTGGCCGAAGTCGGCATTAATCTGAAACTGCTCTCTGTTGTTTTCAAGAACCAAACTCCAAACACCCATTCACCCTATGGGGTGTACT
>JAZHYW010003523.1:0-79380 GCA_037355805.1 Ixodes ricinus
TTTTTATCACTTGCAAAAATAATTTTCGCAATCAAACTATGGCTGTCGGAATGGTTTGACTATATTTTGTTTCAAAAGCCACCTCGGTGGCTCTTAAGTGGCAATGATATTAAAAAAAAACACAAAACATTAAATCGTCTCAGTGTCTTTGAGCCAACGCGCTGGCTCATGAATCCATATTTGTCGGGTTTAAATATCGGCCGGAGGCCAATCTGAGATTTCGGTTGCACGTCAAATGATCTCCAGTTAGTCAAAATAAACCCGCAATTTTTTTGTTTTTTATTTGGGCGTGTTAAGTGATTTTTGTTGGTTTGACTTGTGAAACCCTAAGATCTGAATATTTGCTTTGTTTCACCTTAGTTCTGAGCGCAGCCAACGCTACGGGCTGATGGAGCCTCTGAAGCAGCGCCAAGAGCGCGACGTTAAGCTGTTCGTTCTCTTTCTGTGCCTATGCGGTCGGGCTAAACTAGAGGCACTAAATAAGCTACGCTTCATACACATCTTGGTGTTTGAAATGATGGTTGTCAGTTATCTGAAGCTTTATCTGAAATCGCCGGAAACGCCTTTCCGTCCTCCACAAATGTTTAAACAGTTCGCGACAAAGCAAAGCAATATTACGTGAGCTTCCTGACACCGCACTTTTGAATCATGATGATCGGCAGTTGCATTTGATTTGTTACGAACCACCAAGATGGCGGCGCCCACAACAATATCGGGGGGAAAAGTGCCGATACTCTAAGCGTAGCTCATTTAGCTCACAGGCTAAACCAAGTGCGGTGGAGGATCGTTGGCCGAGTGTGTGGTGGCACCGCAGATCAGAGCACGTGGAGAAAGGCTGGAGCGCGAGCTCCGTTCAAAGCACGGAGCTCACGCTGCAGAACCTGTAGGGACTGAATCCCCTCGATGTGTTTGCGCCGGTCTTTCAAGTAACCTCAAATGTGCCAGTGCACGCGGCCCGTCTCTCGAGCGGCCCTTGGAGGTAAATGGCGGCCCAGCACTAAAATGACTGGCCCTTGAAAGCGAATGGCGGCGGAGCACGCGCTCGTGGCACGTGTCTTGTGCGTTTCCACAACAATGGTTGGCGGTACTTGTAAAAAACGCCTTTATCAAGGGGCTTTAGCAGGGACCCTGGGTTCAGTCGCCCATCTGCATCCTACCGTCGTGCGATCCTCTGCCACATATACTGCGTAATGCACGTTAAAGATCCCGAGCTAACAGTTGTACTGCACTTTTTATAATCTTCAACGGGTGACAATGTCGCCCTACGAAACTGCTGCTCTCTAAAAAACTGACAACTAATTTTGAATGCGCCGTTACATTGAATTTTTAATGTGTGTTCGCGTGTTCGCGTTTTTTTTTTTTGTCTACATCTTTGATTATGCGGCTCTCACTTGTGATGAAACAGACTATAGATGTCGGACTTCTGGAAAAATATTATATAACTAAGAAAATGGCACGCGAACGCAAAAGACAAAAGCGCACTTAATAAAAATAATTGAAATACTAGAATTGATTATTATTGTGTTTTCAAAGGTTTGAGCGCACCAAAAGCTATAAAAGCGAGCTCGATGCTTTGGATGGTGACCTTTTTCACTGGAAGTGTAGTTCAGGGCATTATGCTCGCACTTGTATGTTCCGCTTCGCTCGCACGATAAAACCAAATACTTTACTGGTAATGTATTTAGTGAAACAAAGCTTACCTTCTGTATATGTGCAATGCCCTCAGTTTTCGCGTGATTACACACTCGTTTGTCATTATTGTATTCGTTTCCCACTGCGATTCATTTCGTGCTCTTTTGTGTGCTACATGCATTAGAGACCAAGGTAACCCAGGAGAATTCTATTTCGCGGATTGTAAAAAAACCTATGCAACTTGCCACGTGTGCCACAATCAATATAAAATATTCTAAGTTTCACATGTGACCGCTTGCCTGAGTAAACATTGTTGTTTGTCAAGAACAATTGCGATTGTATGAAAGCACGTGGGAAAATCTCATTCTAAGCACGCGACCGTTGGTACGCAGTGAATGCTCATAATCGGCGCCGAGATGATTGACAGGTGGAGTTTTTCTATCAACACAGAGTTAGAATGTTTCCTTCTTTCTGTTGTAAGCAATCAGGAGACAACTTACACCAACTGAGTACTATGAGTATTCAAACATAACGGCCTGAGCAGTATATATGTGTACAAGCTTTAGCTTTTGATGCACCCGTAACTTTCGATACGCTCAACGCTAGTGTAAAATGTAGGGCTGTTTCATTCTTAATCAGCGTACCATGTGCGTGCTTACACTATATTTTATACAACGCCAAACTCTACCCGTTTGCGTCTTTTTCATTTATGCACACTACTACTTGCGCGCATAAATCACTAAATTAAAACTAATACAGGATGTCACCAAAAATTTACAGGGTTATTTTCTCTATTGTAAAAAATAAACTACGCATCACCTAGCTCTCATTCTCCGCCCAAAGGTAGCGCTAGGTCACAACCAGATGCCAAAGCTTCATCCGGAACGGACACCTCTTTCAAAAGTTATAAGTGGTTTCCTGAAAATTTCAATGGGAAAATAGAGCCCATTTTTGACCGTTTTCGGTTTCTGGTGCCATAGAGCCCCATGTATTCGAAAACCCTGTCGGCCGCCATATCCCATTGAACTTTTCAGAAAATCACTTATAAATTTTGAATAAGGTATCGGATCGGGCTGAAACTTTGACATCTGGTTGTGACCTCTAGCGCTACCTTTGGTCGGAGGATGAGCGTTCGGCGATGCCTATGTTTATTCTTGCAATAAAAAAAAAGCCGTAATTTTTTATTGTGACACTTTGTACATTGTTTAAACTATGTGCAAAAGCTATCCACAGACCCAGAATCTTTGCCTGGCCATTCGTTGCATTTATCACTGGATTCGTATTAAAATTATTTCTTATCATTTATTGCTGTGAGTCAATTGTTAACCTCGGCATTTTTTTTCATTATGACTCCCGCACCAGTCCTACTTTCGGTTTACCAAACTCAACATCTAAACCTGAGTGTCATTTTTTTGTATTTTTCAGTCTCGTGGTTCTGGTCAAAATAAACACCCAGCTACCTAAATCAGACACCTGACCGCCCAAAAAATAGTTCATTTGTTTTGATTTTTTAGGTAGTTAATTCCTCAAGCTAGAATTTCGGAAACCCAAGTCTATCACGTCATCACGTTTTCCTGGAAATCTACAAAGAGCCAAACACATGCACGACAAAAGGGTCGTCGGCCCGTCATATTGCCACCCGCAGAGCCGAGAAAGCAACGCTCGGTCACGGACATCTAGAAGATTCGCGTTCATTCTTGCACCAGACGTCTTTTGCCCTGCTCTCTTGTTCTCGGAAGTGCCAGTTCATCATCGCTCCGAGCACGCGATGCTCGAACCTTCTTTGCCGAACTTTCGAGATAGTGATGCACTTCTAGATAACCAGCTGCCCGCGACCTTGTCGAGTCAGTCTCGCTCTCGCTCTCTGTTACGCTGCCGAATCGCCGCTTGCTTTTCTGCTGCCTCGACGCTCTTTCTCTTTACTTATTTTGTTTGGCACGAGTTCGCCAATTAAACCTTTATTTTTCAGTTCACTGTTCGTCCTTTCGTCACCTTCATTCGTGACAATATGAATCTGATCACATTGAAATTTGTGTAATTGGCCTCTGAAATCTCCGATAACTGCGCACAGGCAATTTTATATTTTTCAACGCGTCGGTTGTTTTGTTGTGCATGTGCCTCGCCGTTTGGCTCAGGACGATTTTCGCCTTTTGTTCTGCCCACATTTGCTGGAGACGTGAGCTCGGAGCGTAGGCAACTGGCCCCCTTGCACGAGAACTGGCGCAGCCGTGCGCGTTCCAAAGAAAGCTCGTGCAGAGAAAAACAAGCAAGGGATCAGGGATGCCAAATTCAGGGTATAGAAAAACACCCCACTGTATCGAAGCGCCACCACACACGATTTCTCGCATTGATGTACAGGCCTGAAGGCGATCCCACCGCCATCTGTTGGTTCAGAATCACACTAACCAAGGGTGGGGTTGCACCCTAAGCTCGCTAAATAAAATCTTCGCCCCAAGCAAGCGGACCCTTTTCCACCTTCCTACCTCTGCAGTGCAAAAAAGAAACACCATTGAGCCGGCTAAACAAAATGGGATGGTCGCGAGTCTATTAGCGGCGAGTTGTTTTAGTGGCGCCCTCCTATGGTTACCTTTCGTGACGTCATTACCTTGCGAACAACAAGCTCGACGGTGTTTGTAAGGAGCATGGTGGAAGCTTGAAATCATTGCGCTCTTAAAGCAACACTGCCAACACCGTCGAAATTGAAGTTCTTCCATTCCTCTTATTTGCGTCGATGAGAAATCCTTTGCTGACGTCATAGTCAGCATTCGGCCAATCGTGGAAGGCCGACCACAGCGACACTTTCGATCGCGCACGTCGCCAATAGCTCGAGAGACATAAATCCCTCTATAGCCGGCTAGAGCACATTGAAAGGTCGGAGGCCAATAGCTTCGGTGGCATGAAGCAGCATTGAGTCGTCTAAAGAAAATTCCATGGTTGCGAGTCTATGAATTTAGGAACGGGCACCACTCTATAGCTGAATAGTCGCGGATCTATAGCATTAAGGAAATACATTTTTCTTAATATATGGCTCGTTAAAGGAAATGGAATAGTCACGAGTCTATAGCTTCATAGGCACACATTTTTCTATAGCCAGTTATAGAAATATGAATGGTCGAGATTCCATAGCTTTGAAGACATAGATTATGTTGTAGGTGGCTATAGCGTGTTTTCTGGCTTCTTATGGCTGATCGTAGATGGCCACATACGGTGATAGCTCACCATAGGATTTTCTATAGACGTCCATAGACCATTTTCGTATGGGATTGGCTCCGACAGTCCCATATTTGACAGCTTATAGTTTCATTGTGTATATCCAATATCGATGAAGTATTGGCTATGGCAGCACAATATTGACCAGCCTATGCCAGCACATCACTAATATTGAAAAGCTATTGGCTTTGACAGTCTAATATTAACCAGTTTAGGCCAGCGTATATCCAACATCGGAAAGCCATTGGCTCTGACAGTCCAATATTGTACAGCTTGTGCCGGCGTATATGCAATATTGGAAATCCATTGGCTTTGACAGTCCAATATTGGACAGCCTATGCGGGTGTATAGCCAATATCAGAAAGCCAGTGGCTCCGACAATCCAATATTGTACAGCTTATGCCGGCGTACATCCGATATTGGAAAGCTATTTGCTTTGACAATCCAGTGTTGACCAGCCATTGCCAACGTATCACCAATATTGGAAACAATTGGCTTTGATAGTCGATTATTGACCAATATAATAATAATAATAATAATAATAATATTAATAATAATAATAATAATAATAATAAAAATAATAATAATAATAATAATAATAATAATAATAATATAATCTTTATTTCTATTTAAAGAAATGGTGGAGCACAAGAGAAAAAGCTTCAACAAGAAGCTTGACTGGCCCTCAACCCCATCGGCAGCCAATGAACAAACAGTTTTCGTGCAATGAGAAAAAAAAAGAACAAAAAAAGAAAATCATATACAGAAAATTATACATTATCAAATGGGATAACAGAAACAAGACACAGAACGCTTAAATATGTAAAATATGTTACGCAACTCTTTAGGAGATATCGTTTCTATATTTCTATTTTCTTCTTCAAAGTTGTTCAGAAGCTTTGTAATTAAATACCGAAGCATTTGCTGTCCATAATTTGACCTGCATGTGCGAACCTACCAATATTCATTATAGCGGGTCAAGTAAACCGCATTATTTTTGTCTAATCTAACTATCTCGTTTGAAAGAACACTTTCTTTTTTATTTCATTCTTAATGGTGAGTAGAAGTCTATATTCAGATAGCTTATGAATTTTTAATATGATTCCAATATTGGGAAACATATGGCTCAGCTGGGCCATTGTTGGGGCATTTTTGCCACATCAAATCCAATGTTGGCCCAATACTGTGCGCTGCCTGAGTGGTACCGGCTTTGTTGGTACCGATCTCAAAGAGGCGTCTCAAGTCGTCAGCATGTTTCATAGCACATAGTGGTGATATCATTGTACCTCTATGTTGGTCGCTGTTGCCGACTACAAAGGATGATGTGTTGCGGTCAAGCTGGTGGGATGGCACGTGTTTCGGTGTATGGAACTGTCCAGTAATTGAAGAGGGCGGCAGCCGTGTGCGAAGAACATTGTTCCCTGTGCTCGTTGGGATGGAGGCAACGTGGCAGTTGTAGGGTGCAAAAAGGCAGTACTCCGCTGTCTTCCCCAGGTTTCTTTCAGCGTCATCGCGTCCAATGAAGCTGAACAGCTGCAGTGAGGTTTCCATTGCTGCCCGAAAATAAGACGCCAAAGGACCGTCATCAACTGCAGGTCGCATCAACTCAGCAGTGGTGTCGGAAGGTGTGTCGAGCCGGCAAAGGCCATTGACAATGCTGTTAGCGCGTGCGCCACATCAGTCAGGAACTCCAACTGTTGGGTGTAACAACTTTTATTTATCAAAATCTACGACAGGTGGCAGTAGTATAAATAATTGTTCTATGTAAAAATAGATGGCGACACTTGCTCACATATGGCCCTTAAAAAAAGCGAGAAACGGCTAATTAGCACGAAAACACTGGTACATGGCCGTTAAGACGTTGCGAGCTTCTTTTGTTTTGTTGAAAAGTCAGTGTCGTAGTCCCCAAGGTGACGTGGGCGCCTTGTAACACGTCTTGAGCGGCTCACTTCGGCTGGGACGGGCGGTGTTTCCTCTTGCTCCGTGAATATTTCCGGGGCCAGGTTCAGCTGTGGTCGGTCTTCGAAGAGCTTCAAGGTCTGGACGTGGACGATCTTGTCCTCTGTACTGCCGACTTTACGGATGCGGTAGCACACAGTACCAACGGGGCGGATGACTTCGAATGGACCTTTAAAGGGCGGTGTTAGTTTGTGATCACTGGCTTGCGGCCAGCTGTACAGTACCAAGTCTCCGGGATCGAACTTGTGGTCACTGCGATGCAGGTCAAAGCGTCGCTTGCTTGCTTCGTGAGACTGTAGGAGGTTCGTGGTAGCATCGCTCCGTGCAGCGTGCAAAATGTCGAGTTGATCCTCGCGGGAGTCATCAGATGTTGTGGTTCCGATCTGAAGTTCCCTCGGGAGGTCAGGCCGATACCCGTGCAAAAGAAAAAAATGGAGAGTATCCTGTGGAGCTTTGCTCTGCGGTGTTGATTGCCAACAATGCACTGGGCAAGTGCTGGTCCCATGTCTGCGGGTTCTTGAAAGCGAGTTTCTTCAGCGTGTTCACCAAGGTTGCATTGGCCCTTTCGACAAGTCCGTTTGCTTGTGGGGTGTACGGAGGTGTGAGATGGTGCTCAATGCCATACTTCTTGAAGAACTGCTCTGTTGTGTGGCTGGTAAATGCGGGTCCATTGTCGGAAATGTACACGCATGGCGGTCCAAAACGTTGAATGACATCTTGTTCGATGGTTTCGATGACATCTGCTGCTGACAACGAACATGTGGCTCTTGCCAGAAGGTAACGAGTGGCCTGATCAATCTGCACGAACAAGTGGGTGTTTCCGGCCTCCGTTTGGGGCAGTGAGACAACATGATCGCCTGAGACGCATTCCCATGTCGTTGAAGGAATCGGAAGGGCTCCCAATTTTCCATTGGCGAGTGTGGTTTGACGGTTTGTTCGTTGACATGCTTCACAGCCCCGAACATAGGCTCTGACGTCTTTGCGTAGTGTTGACCACCAGTACCTCGAGCGTACTCGTTCGAGCGTTTTCTCACTGTTCAGATGGCCACTCTCGTCATGACAAAGGCGGAGTACTGTGGAGCGCAATGCAAAGGGAAGGACGAGCTGTTCTCTCCTATGGCCTCCAATTGTTGTCACGTGAGTTAGCACCGAGTTCGATAACTTGAAGGAGTTATGAACTTGCTTCAGATGATGCGTGTCGGGCTGTTTCTGTAGCTTGTCAAGGACTTGGCGGCAGTACTCATCGGTCTGCTGAGTGCGAACAAGCTCTGAATCTTGTGATGTTAGCACGGCGAGGCATGCTTGGGCAGGGAGAGGGTAGCGGGACAAATGGTCAGCGATGACGTTTTCCTTGCCTGGCCTGTGAAGGGCGGTGAAGTCGAAGGCTGCCAGGTCAACGATGTAGCGTGCGAACTTGCGGTTCAGCTTGGCTTTGTTCACTGCGTACGCCACTGTGAAATTGTCAGTGATGAGCACAAACTTGTGACCATGCAGGTACAGACGGAACTTTTCGGTCACAGCCCAATGTACAGCAGTACATTCAAGCTCATTGATGTGGTACCTCTTTTCTGCGTCTTTGAGGGATCTGCTGGCATATTCGATGACACGTCTTTTGCCGTTCTGGTCTTGCGAGAGGCAGGCTCCAAGACCTTCATGTGACGCATCCGTCTCAACATACGTCTCACATTCTTGCTTGAAGAAGGATAGGACTGGCGGCGAAGTGAGCTTCATCTTGAGTGACTCGAAGGATTCCTGCTGAGTTTTGTCGAGGACAGGCTGAAGTGCTTGAGTGGGCGTTTCTTTGTTCTTTTCTTTGCTCGTGGTCCTCTTCAGAAGTTCATTAAGCGGTCTTGCAATCACTGCGAAGTTCTCTATATGTTTGCGAAACGTGTTCGCAAATCCAAGGAAGCTGCGAACCTCATGTATGGACGTCAGTGTAGCATACCGAGATACAGCAGATGTGCGATCAGGGTCTGGCTGTATGCCTTCTGCTGTCAACACTCTTCCGAGAAGCGTGATAGTTGGCGAGGCGAAGACACACTTGGTCGGCGAGAGTGTGAAACCCATACTTCGTATGGCCTTGAAGATCTCACGGAGGCATTTGATGTGGTCTTCGAAACTGTTGTGCGCGCAGGCAATGTCGTCGATGTAGGTGACAACACCTATAGTTTGCGAAGGTGCGAATATGCCAATTTGATGGCTCTTGTCATGGTCGGCGGTCCGTTCTTGAGCCCAAAAGGCATTCATAGAAACTCTTCGTGGTGGTCTTGGGTGACGAAGGCTGTTTTGTGCACGTCGTCTTCTTTCACTTTGATTGTGAAGAATGCACTCTTGATGTCCATGTTAGACATGAAACGAGAACCTGCAATTGCATGAAGCGCGTCTTCCATGCAGTCGACTGGTTGTGGATCTGCGACAGTGATCGGATTGATCGTGCGGGAGTAGTCAACGACTACACGTCGAGGTGTCGTGTCATGAAAAGGCTGGTCCACTACGAAGGCTGGCGATGCGTACATAGATGTGGACGGGCGACAGATGCCTTGTTCCCTCCAAGTTTGCACTTGGTTCTCGAGGAACTGCCGGTCAGGCTGCGAGAGGCGGTAGGGTTGGCGACGAACTGGTCTGGAGTGTTCCAGGTTAATACTGAGTTCCACGTAGGGGCACTCACCGATCTTCGCCTGGTGTGCGAAAATATCTTCATACTCTTTTACAAGAGAGCCGAGTTCTTCTTGCTCGGTTACGGAAAGAGAAGCGTGTATGGTCACTTTATCGGTGATTGTCTCGGTGTTGGGTGCAGATGGATTCGGATGATCCATGGGCGTACGTTCTCCGGAAGTCGTGATTTGCGGTAGCGGCTCTGTTGACTTGGTTGAGATCAAGGTCTCTGTTATGGCTTTAGGTGGTAGTGCCACATCAGTTTGCAGCGATACCTCCATTGGCCTGGAATGGAAGATGCAGTTTGCGGTGAGCATTTGGGCTTTGAAGCGTGTGAATTCCTGAATGGATGTTGGAGTCGTGATGCAGAAGCTTCCGTCTGCTTCAATGATGTACCGGGCCTGGACAAACCATTTCCAGTCATTACCCAAAACAAGGGCAACAGGCAGGTGTTCCACAGAGTCCCACTCGAAGCATGGTGTAATAAACTGGGCGGTGGCCGAGACAATAAAGAAAAAAAAAAGGATCGGTGGCCGAGTGGTCTAGCGCACACCAGCTCGGAGCACGTGGAGCGAAAGCTCGCGCTGCAGAACCCAGGATACTGGGTTCAATTCCCGCCCCTGCCCGTTTCGATCTGGATGAGCATCGTACCGGCGTGCGGTCGTGTATCACTACTGCGTGGTGCACGTTAAAGACCCCAGGCTAGCGGTTTGTACTGCACTGGCTAAATTGCTCATCTACAGCTGGGAGACTCGTCGCCCTTGGAGGCAGACCAAGTTCTAGGCTGTATAAACATACACACAACCCAATTTTTTTTTCATGGTGTAATCAATGTTCCCAACTTTGACACGCAGGGTGACCCATCCGGCGGGTGTGATGGGTCCTGCTGCTGTCTCGATTGGTATAAAGTCACTGGATCCTGGGAAAGTAACGCCAAGCTCCCCGTGTGGTCGCCATCTTGGTCCGTGAAATGAGAAATTTCTCCTTGACCCCCGTTCTTGGTGAGCCGATCTAAATTCGCTGGTGACGGGTAGCTTTATGGAGCCGTTTTTTGTATAACAAGATTTTGCTAACCACACACCGGCGAAACTAGCGTTCACCTTCGTACCAGCACCAGATGTTGTGTCGGTGCTTGGAGGCATTGAAAAATAAGTTTACTGTCTCGAAATACGCTAGAAGAACTATATAATTGTAAGAGATCCATGGAGATGGCCATGATTAATAAGTTGATCGCATACAAAGTGCCAAAGACTTCTATATTGGTGAGGAACGCTTCCAGTACGAAGGTGCTCCTTGGGGATCTTGGCGCGACTGTTTTAGAACGACCCCTGGAAGCTTCGAAGATTTAAATGGACCAAGATGGCGATTGCCATGACAACTGTGACCGATCAGCCAATCGCTTTGCGAGGTGTGGGTCGTCTGTATGTTAGTATCCGTTTGTGTCCGGCTAGCAGGTAGGGAAGGCAATGGCGCTACTTTCCCAGGATCCAGTGACTTTAGATTGGTATACGTTTTGCCATTCGAACACTGGTAGTTCAGGTGGTGTGACATGCTTTCGGATTAGCGTGACTTCTGATCCACAATCACAGAGAGCGTCCACTGTTGTTGTGCCGTTAATGATGGCGTTGACGATGGAGAACGAGGAAGGCGTGTGTTGTTGGCATGGTTGTGATGGGCTGTACCAGCTTCATTACTGCGGCGTTGGTGCGCGTTCCTTTGGTGTGTCGGTGTAGCAGTTTCACCGTCGGCTGGTGCTGCGAGTGCACTACCTACTTCTGGAGGTGGAAGATGACACTGATGCGAGATGTGCCCCTCCTTTCCGCATCTCCAGTAGTGCAGATCTTCGGTCTTGTCACCTGACTTTGGGTTGAACTTGTGGAGGAATGGCTTCTCTCTTGTTCCTGCGTCTTTCTCGTCGTTGCTTCCTTCTTTTTCCAGTTGTCGCAGTGAGTCGAGTGTCGCAGCTCTGTCGACTAATTCTGTCACGGATGAGTAGAGGTGAGAAGCAAGCGGGATCGACCACTTTGTGTCCTTATGTCGCTGATGATCATCGATATGCGTTCTTCGGGGGTCAGGGGATGTGGAGACCTCTCGAGGAGGGCGTCCTTCTCGAAAATGTACTGGAGCAGGGTCTCGTTCCTCCTTAGCGTCCTCTTCGCCTGTAGCTCGATGAAGTCCTTCATTGAAAGTCGTCGTCGAAACCGTTCAATGAGAACTCGTTTCCACTCTTCCCACTCGTGGTGGTGTTTTCCGTTCGTCTTTTGCCAGTTGGCTGCAAGGCCTGAGAGTCGAGATGTAGCGTTCAGGAGCGTCAGTGCGGGGGTCCATAACGCTTGAGCTGCGATCCGTTCCATTGGGTCCATTGTTTAGCGTCGTCCAACGGATCGCCGGTGAATTTGGGGATCGCATTCGCGGTGTCCGCCGTTGAAGTAATTTGTACCGGTTGTCTTTGGCTTTCGGCCAACTGTTGTACTGTTAGAGCGAGTTGAGCGACGATGTTGGTCAAACTTTGGATGTCCGTCGGTTTCATTTTTGGCGGATACGTCGGCTAGGCTTAGCGTGGTTGACGACGAGCAGAAAAGGTGTCACGTACTTTGAGTTTCACGAAGTCATCAGACGTCTTGGCGAGTGTTTGCGGGGTCGTTCTTCGAGTTTTTGATGTCCGGGCACCAAGTCCTTCTTGCGAGCGGGAGCTTGAAGGATTAGCGTTGCTGTCCGCCGTAACAGTTGCGGCGGTTCTGACGGGAAAATGCGCTTCGACGGCGGCTGGCGAAGATGCGACGATGCGGAGCATTCACGCACTTTGCGATGGCGACTTGCGTGATTTGCGGGAGGCGGGGTACTTCGGCGCTTCGTTGTTCTGCTTACGTTGAGGTGCCTTACATTTTTTTCGCAGTTTTCGCCGAATTGTTTTGCGACGAACGAAGGTTCGCTAGGTCGACTACGCCATGTTGGGTATAACAACTTTTATTTATCAAAATCTACGACAGGTGGCAGTAGTATAAATAATTGTTCTATGTAACAATAGATGGCGACACTTGCTCACACAACCAATGAGTGGGAATGCGCAAAAGGCAGTGATCTTAGTGGAGTTAGGCACGATGACACGGGGCAGCCGCCGAAGCACAGCAACCCGAGCACACGCCAACTGCCAGGGACAAATGTCGAGACAATGAAACTCTATCCACTCCGCAAAATTTTTAACCCCGCCGTCCTGCAGTCAAAAGGAAACGCCCGCTGTGGCCGCAAAAAGTGTGGTTGCCAAACATGAGCCAATGGTCGCAGGCCCCAGTAGGTAAGACGCCGACGCTGACCGGTAGAGCGATGTTGGCCGGCATCAATCTCCAGACCAGGAATAGCCCAACAGACATCATTATGATTGCCGCAAGAACGATGGCGGGGACAACGGTCAATGAACAATGGCGGTGAATGGAGTCACAGAAATCTTGAAATTGCTCGGTCACTGGCCATAAGGCAAAAATCTCACCTCTTACAGGCGAAGACGCGGCGTACAAGGCTTGTTATTAGCATCCAGAAGGCAAGGTAGTCAGTATTTAGACCGAGTTTCAAAGCAAAGTGTTGAGGGAGGGTAGAAGGAATCAGCGTCTGAAACGTAGTACTTCATCTCCATCTGTTCTGTTCTGTAACTGACACTGTACCAATATTTGGTAAACTATGCATCAGATATGAGTACTACGTTTCACCCCACACATACTAAGAATTATTTTTTTTCTGCGTAAAGTTTAAGTATATTTGTTGGTGTTGTTTCCTCGTACACGGAATCAGTAGTTTCAGCGTTAGTATAGCAGAGAGTTATGTACGAGGGTTATCACGAAATTGGGTACAACGCCACGACATTTATAAACAATGCCTACATTGCACTGCCGAATCCAAGCTGGTTCCAGCCCATATCTTATTCAATATCGCACCAAGTACCATTACAATTCGCACGATATCGATATTATGCTCTCGGAGTTACAGCACATAAATTGATGAATGCATTGTATTTCCGGATCAAAGAATGACTGCTTACGCCTTACTTGACTAATATTATTAGGGTTTTAATGCGTCACAGCCTTTATTTTCTACAGGCAGCTATCTGCTATGGGCAGAATATCGAACTATAGGGAGCGCTTTATCGAGCTTGTCCTCACAGGTGAAGCGTACCGCTAAATGCGTGGCTGTTTCATTTCCTCCCCAATAAGTATAGCTTGGTCAACAACTTCATCCGAAAACAACAAACCGGTATCGCCTACAAAAAAGTGCTCTTTGGTCGGTATTCACTATATCCCTGTATAAAAAGGAAGGGATTTAAGGATATTTTCCAGCGGCACACTTGATGCCACTAGACTATTCCAACTAAATCATCGTCTATTTAGACACATTGGTGCTCAGATTTCAGGAAACTCTCGATCATCGTTAGCGCGCCACCTGGGGCACCATATGCTTTTGGTCTAGATATTCGAAAACCATTGAATAGTCCGAAAACTCTCAAGGTAATCAGCCTTTTTATGCTGTTGAAGATCAGTTTTATTTATTACCGCGAGTAGTGTGTAATGCCTGTTGCTAAATTTATACCAGCACGGCGTTATAACATAATTTTTCTCACACGGTACGCATTACTTCATCTAGTCCCTTCGAAGAACCGCCAGTACAGAATGGAGACTGATTCAGTTTGAATAGTCATTGCACGAGGATTATTACGAAATGAAAATGACTGAATTCAAATTTGGTGTTCTAGTTTTCGTTTCATCTCTTAAAAAAGTTGATATTATAAGGTGGCAAATGAAACACGCTAAAAATTGTGCATTTGATTGAATTGCAGGTTTTATGGGCTTGGTTTAAGCACCACGTAAATCTCAACTTTTGCTATTTGCAAGGTCTTAAAAAAAGAAGTCCGCTGCCACTTTTGCGTCAGTGGCAATAAAGGAGAGTGTGACGGAGACATCTTTCATGAACGTACTGGCATGTGTAATACTATCAACATCATCGACAAACGAATGGCAAGCGAACTTCTCTCGGGTGACTCAAGGGCCCGGCAATGCGGTTTCGGATGACCGTCTATCGTTTTAACATGACGGAGCGCGGAAGACTGCGGTGCGCGGTCAACTGATCTGATGGAAATGATCTCTCTCTCTCTCTCTCTCCTTCTCTTTAGCGCTTATTAAATGGCTAAGAATGTTTCTACGAGTGGAGATCCTCTCTCTCTATGCAAGGATTGACATTCAATCGGTCGACTTTCTTTGCCATTTTCCTTTGTCTTTCTTTCTTGTTCTCTTTTGACCAAACTGCATGCAGTGGCGGTCGTTTGGTATTTTTGGGGGATCACCTACTGTAGTTTCACCTTACGATTGAACGCAGCGGACGTCACGAGCCATCAGAGCTAATCCAATGCGGTAGGAGTGTCACGTTAGGGAGGGTGCGCAGCGAAGCACGGGGATCTTCTTCGAATTATTTAGTTCTTATGATTACTTATTAAGTTATTATGTTACTTATGTATTTAGCTGAATTTGACAGGTGACGTCTCGCCTGCCAAAGTTAGCGGGACGTACATCCGCTAAATTTAGCGGCCGTAACGGTCTCTCTTAACACTCCTTTTGTCATGTTACAGTACTCATCTCATAGAATTTAGTCCTATAGTAACGTATTCCGTGTTAGAACTTTAGTGCAGCGGAAAATGCTCATTCGAAGAATTAAACATCTCAAGCGGTAAAACATACTGATCGTCAAAATGCTGTGTAACAAAAAAAAGAAAAAAAAATAAGAAAAAAAAGGCGTAAAAAAAAACAAAAAACAGTGCCGGGTTTACAGTGTCGTATAGCGTACAACCATTCAGCCAGATCCATGCAAGCATCAACTAGCATGTTTTTTTATTAATTCCATGATTTGTTTATGCTCCTTCGATGAAAGCAGTAAATTCATCATTGTGAGGCCTTGGCCGATCGTGGGAGGTGCTTTTAACTGAGCACGTCGATCGTGGTTACCAAAGACACACCGCCATCTGTGGCCTGAGCGTATCCATCATATAAATTGGTAGTACGTGTAGGCGAGATTGAAACGCTAGACAATTATATAATTCAATAGCCACGGCGCTTTATGCGAGATCATGCAAACCGCCCCCTTTTTTTTACTGGAAAAGAGCGACTGTCCGTTAAAACACCAACGTCTACAAAAAAAAAAACTGCGTAAAAAAAGAGAAAAAGCTTGGCATCTCTCTTGCCACAAATCATCGGTTTTCGTCTGTTTCTTTGTTTCCGTAATTAGTGTCAAAAATGAACTTTTCGGTTTTTGTCCTTTCTGTAAAATGACTGAATTTCTGCTGCCCAGCCTAGTAGAAAAACAGTTTCTGTTCTTAGAAATAACAGAGTTCTTGTAAAAAACAAAAACGGGTTTTTGTTTTGGAAGTTTGTGAAAAAAACAATTTGTTTTTTCCAGGTTGCGTCGCTGGTATTTACCTCGCTATTGAAGCTCTATAAATACACATAAAAGCGGAAAAATACAATGAACTCAAACATACTTTGAGAACAAGACAGAAATAAGAGCAACACGACGGTCAAACCAATCACGCACCCGCCTCTACGCACGTCACGTTCACCCGATCGCTACATATGGCAGCCTTATCTTTGAATTCGACTTGGCCGGTGACTAAACAAGTGGGAGCTGAGGAAATGTCACTCCTACTCAATATTTCTATAAAATTTTCACGGGGATTTGTTTATATCTCTTAATCCAGCGCCTTGAAAAAAGCGGTAGTAGATTTATGTTTATTTAACTATTTAACTTCTAATATTAATGTAATGAATTATGTTAAAAATGCAGAATTGACGCTGATTCCTATTAGAGACTATAGAAATTCTTAGATTTAATCAAATATTCAATTAGCAGCGAGACCATTATTCTCCAATTTTACGTCCGCACAGGGAAGACACGGCATTCATGTAACTGCCATAACCTCTGTTTATAAAAATATGTTCGATGTAAAATCCAACTACCCGTATATTGCCGTAAATAACGCGCACTTACGGAGAATTAAATCGCAAAAAAAGATAAATCATTCTCACATTTTGTACGTGTAGAACTACTTACTCCTCTATCGAACCATTGTAAACCGGGAACGCTAAATTGTTTGTCACCTGAGCCTCCCTTTTTATTCTGACAAAGTTGGGGTCTGGGCATTTTCATCGCTTATGTGAGCCTTCCTTCTCCACTCCCGTATGAAATTTGGAAATATCACGAAAGGTTGGCGTTTCAAACCATTGGGGGCAGTTCATGCGGTTCTACTGCCGACGCCGCCGTGAACACAGAGGAGATCACGTTAATTTTTCACGCGCCACCAGACGGCTCTGCACGTAAATTGGTGAAATGGAGGAACGGGGGCAACTATACTTCGTTTCACCTTATGTCCGAGCATGGGCGATGCTATGAGCCGAAGGGCCAATCAAACAGCGCAAAAAGCGCAACGTCATGGCGTGCTCACTGCGCTTGATAGGACTAGCCGGCAGAGAAGCACGCACAGAGAGACAGCGAATGCCGGTTTTCCTATCAACTGCAGAGAGCACGCCATGACGTTGTTCCTCTTTCGCTGTTTGGTTGGCCCTTCGGCTCATAACATCGGCCGCGCTCGGACCTAAGCTGAAACGAAGTATAAACGGTATTAACGCGCACACGTAGGGAGAAGAGAGAAGATACAGGAAGATACAAGCGCTCTATTCTGTATCTTCTCCCTTCTCTCTACGTGTGCGCTAATACCGTTTAGACGTTTAATTATGAGCGGGGACAACTTCTTTCCCTTCCCTTGGCGACAGGGAGCGAAATAGGTTTTTCCTCCATTTCTCTTCTCCCTGTTGTAGTTGGCGTAGTAGGGCGTAGGCTGTCTGTCGTCAATTATGACAAATACTTTAAAAAGATCGCCCGCCGCCCATGGGAATCGAACCTGGGTTCGCTGCGTGCGAAGCGGCGTTACCACAGAGCTACGCCACAGCGTTAACAACCCGCTTTAAGGCCGGTTCTCACATGCAGCAAAGCGCTGATGTAGCGCTGCTCACGTGTCGTCAGCTACTTATCGTCTGCCATGAGCAACAATTTTGACGGTGCAACACAAAGCTGGTGAAGGCTTCCGTCAGCACGCCCTTAGCGCGAGGTCAGCGCTATGCTTGTAGCGCTCCGTTGCATGTGTGAACAGGCCTTTATACTTAAAGGTTTTGTAGTACCCGATGCGCGCATTGTAAGCGCTGGCTGAAAAAAAAATTAGTAAAAAGCCGATAACAAAGTGCCGTCGTAGCACTGTCAATGCCAAGAACTCGTGTAACGAGACACGCTTTCACGCGGTCCGAAGCACGTACTCCGGAGCGCGCTCCGGAGGACGGAGCGGCTCCGTACTCCATCGAATATGGCTAAAACTATCTTATACAAACTATTACCTTTATCTTATCGGAAAGCTAGAAACACCCAACTGCTCCGAGTGTGAAACCATTGAAGACATTACACACATTTTAATTTTATGTCCAAAGTATGAAGAGCACCGGCAGAAATTATTAAATGACATTAAGCAGCCACCAGGAACAGCCCTTACGATTAAACTTCTGGACCCCTGGGATAATGAAGCCTGTGCCTTGACAACTACGAACGCCCTCCTACGTTTCCTTACGGTAACAGACCTCAACAAGAGACTCTAACATGTTGCACTGAACTCTATCTTGCGTCTATTTTATGTGTATGATTAATCTGCAAGTGTAAATTTTTTCATTGCTTTTACTTTTTTTTCCTTCTTCTGTATCTGTCAAGTAGCCTTTCAGGAGAGTATCTCCAGGCTAATTTCTTTGATTTCCTTTCTTCTACCTCAATATAAAAAAAAAAAAAACGCCAGTGAAAAAAGAAAAAAAAAGAGAGAAAAAAAAAGGAAAAAGAAAAGAATATGAGGAACAGAAAATATAGAAAACGGAACTTTTTCACTCCCGGCCGGCCAAATTCGTTCGCCGTAGGAGTTGGCTAAGAATGTCACCTCCTTGGCACTCAACGACAGAGAAGGCTGGCTCACGCATTACTGTCTTATTATATATATTTTTTATTTGATAAGCCTCGAATATTTTTCGAGTAGTCCGATATTGAAATCTTCCGAGTATAGTTGTGTCACTAAAAGTCGGTGCGCACTGGCAGACGAGACAGTCTATAGGCAGGTGCCCTCCTACTGTGGCGTGAAGGGAAGAAAGATACTCTCTAAGCCGGTCGTTGATGCATATTTCAGTTTGTACTATGTAGCAACCCCCACACGTTAGGAGGATCTTGTAAACTACTCTTTCCGTGCAGGAAACGAACTTGCTCTTGTTTTTCTTGTGGCATGCGGTTCGTGAACGATTGCCAATTACGGAGCCCACATTTGCGCAGATTTTAGCTAACCTTTGGGGGCAGAAAACACCACTGGAACATCATACCTGTTGGCTATTTACTTCAAATTGTAGTACAATTTATGCATGGTGCCGGGACTACTACCGGGCGCTTGTTTTTATTCATATTTTGCCTGCTGCTGCTAACCCCTTTAACCTTGTCAACAAGGACTCCATAACCTCTATTAAGACTGCCTAAGGAAAAGCAGATTCCTCAAGGCGTTCAAGCTAGAATCTACAACTGTCCTTAACGGTATGGTAGCACGACTTTGCCAGGGCCGAGCCTAGAATGAAGATGGCTATGCCCCTTTTGACATAGGAGAGGAAGTGTAAGGCAGAATGCCTTTCTTTGACCTGGGAGAAAAGGACCAACATAGGTGATTGGCTTGGGCCGGTAGCGATAGATCTTAAAATCAAAACCACGCATATGTCCTCGTGAAGAACCGAGAGCGCACGACTCCTGCTATATAATTTGTATTAAAAAACGCATAAAAAAACTACGCAAGTTAGGAAGGAGCGTGACGCAACTGTCATGCTCCACGAACGCGCGCGCAAGGCGCGCGTTCAAGCCGCCCGCTCGTGCTGCGTGTGGCGAGCTTCCTCGCGTGGCTTGTGCCGAGACAACGAAAGTGGCTGTGGTGTAAGTGGCGCCATTCATTGTTGTGGAAATGCTCGAGACACGTGCCGCGCGCCACTTCTGGAAAGAACATGGCGTCTGAAATCTAGCTCACTGCTGGTGCTGATTGGGTGCCGAGCACACTACTTTGACGCCCTGCCTTGTGGCGATCTTCTTCAACCGATGGGTGACACCATGAATATACGGAACCACCGCGAAAGGTGATCTAGGAACCTTCTTTCGTGTGTTAGAGTCATTCTTTCGGCTGGATTTCTTGATGTTTTGGCAGAGTTTTTCACAGATGGAGGCTAAGATGTGTCTCGGTTATCCGGCCTCATGGAGTCTGGAGATTTGGGTCTCGAAGCTTCGTCCCATCTAATGTGAACATGTTTTTCTGAGGCTAGCTGTGAGAGCTGTGGTGGCGACCCCTTGCTTTACATTTTTCGAATGTTCGGAGTCAAAGGGTGCTGATGCCGCCATGATCTTCCCAAGGACTGCACGTTGCACGTGCCTCTTGCACCGACGCACCTTGCGCTACTTTTAAAACATGAAGGGGCTTTAGCTGTGATGGAACTTTCAGCGCACCACCGAAACCGCACGGCGCAGCGTCGAAGCTTGGGTTGTACTGTTCGAGGGTGAAACACACCGGAGTAGGACGCACACCGTCGCCGTGCCCTACTCTCCACCCTGCAGTTTTATCAGTTGCCAGAGGCCTCCCAGGTGACGCACGCGCACTCGACGGCCACGCGCTCCGCGGTTCGGATTTCACTCAAACACGATATTACTATACCATGTCTTTCGACATGGTATAGTAATATTCCTTCATATTTTTAATTTTTAATCTATGGCTTTGTTTACTAATTTAATGATCAAGTTTTGCAGGAATAAAGAAAGTTCCCTATTTTTACAGTAATGTGATTTTGATCACCCTGTTTATTCAACAAAAAGTTTTGAGACGTGGTAATAACAGAAGCCTTGTTTTCTTACAAATAACGGGACGTTTTGTAAAGTGTTAATTTAACGAAAAGCCGTTTCTTAGTGTAATGAAACTATGCGTTTTTTACCGATAATACACGTATTTTTAGATTGTTTACTTACCAAAAACTTGTGTTCTTGACGAATTCACAAAGGCCCTCTTTTTTAACCGATAAGCTTGTCTGTATTTTAATCTAACAGAACCATTTCCTTATTTTGACCGAAATGTTCGGGATATTTTCTGTTATACAAACATTGTTTTACATTGTAGCAACCACGATTGAAGTTCATTTCAAATCATACAATTTTGCTTCACATTTTCAATTAAAACGTGCCTCGTAAAAGAAAAAAAGAAATAGACGGCAAAGGGGTCATGAAACAATATCGGGTTGAAATGTTCTTGACTTTGCAGAGACGTACTGGTCCTAGTCTGGCCCAAGTATACTCGCACGGACCGCCACTGATACAGATACTTTTTTTGCAGCGAAATTACGAGGATAACGGGGAAGCATATCGTTTACTCTTACTTTCGAAAAGCTTAAAGACGTAATTGTAGTATCGAATCTACCAATCTGACGACAGTCGAGCGCGACTCATGGATTGGACCCGAGAACTGTGTAAGCGCTCGACTTCGGCTCGTGTCACAAAACTGGATGCTGTGATGAGAATAACCGAACTCTATATAATACCTGAAGCTCAGTACGTGTTTTCCATTTCGCCAACCCCAGCGAGTGCTTGGGTATAACTTATATGATTAACGTTGGCGGCATAGGATAGATACCAGACCACGTGGCCGCTTGTTCTGGCTCCGAGTGGAGGGGATGAACGATGCTCACATTTCTCGAAATTTTCTTGGCAACTTTCATTGCCTAGAAAAAAAAAAAGAAAAACGAAGGCAAGTTTATTTAGTTATTAACTTTAGAGATTGATTTTAAGTAGTATTTACCAAAAGCAGAAAAATCGCTTCATGACTTTTGTTTAAAGTACTTATATGCGTGTCGCCAAGAAGAAAAGTAATTTTCCCCCCCCCCCCCCCAAAAAAAAAAAAAATAATTAACTGCGCATTGCCGAACGCTCAGACTTTGCCCAAAATGCAGCGCTAGATGTCCGGACCAGATGCCAAAGTTCCAGTGCTAACCGTTATCTTATTCAAAAGTTATAAGTGATTTTCTTAAACTTTTCATGGAAAAATGGGGCCCATCCAGCCCCATATATTCACGGGCTTTGTCGGCCGCCGTCTTCCCGTTGAAAACCGACGCAAATCGCTTATAACTTTTGAATAAGATATCGGTTAGTTCTGAAACCTTGGCCTACCGCTAGCGCTACGTATGGGCATGAGTCTGAGCCTTCAGCAGTGCATAGTTTATTTTTGCAATTAAGAAATAAACACTGTAATTTCTTTTCGGGGATTACATGTATACGTGCTGTCTACACTGGCTTTTTGCCGCACACGAGACTGAAAATTTCATGCGGACTCGCACCACGTGAAACGAAGAATTTCTATGTTCACTCCGCCATACTGTGTTGCCGACGTATAACAAACGCACCATGACTGTCTCTCGATAACACGTCATACTAGGGTGGGGTCTTTGCGCAGCTTCCTTGTTACAGCTGTCACAGTCTCACAAGTAGCGTTTGTAGGAGCGTAATCAGTGTCGCTAGACGACAGCGACGACAAATCGGAGGAATGGTGCAGTTGGCGCTCGTGATGCTGGTGTGCGGTCCGGGTGCTCCTGAAGAACAGCCACGCAAATAAACCTACCTATATGCATGAAACGGTTCTGCAGGCACTCTGTTATAAACTGAACGACTGAGTGCGATGGCCAACTCGGGTGAGGCATTGCACAGAGCGTCTTCAAACATATTCTGTCTCATGAGACGAGGACCATCTGATCCGGAAAAGGAGGACTGGAACCTGTACCAAATAAGGTTTTAGGCGTCTCTGGACATCGCCGGAACGACAGATGGTGCTACTAAAAGGAACTACCTGATCGCATCGTTAAGGTCCGACACGTTGAAGCTGCTGCATTCTGGTTCAGCTGAGACAGGTCACTGAAATTCTTATGCGGAATTCGCGAAAGCACTTGTACCTTATTGTTCGCCGAAACGCTTCAAGAAATTCAAGCGAGGCAAGCTGTTTGCAATGCGCCAGGATGAACGTGAGTTACCGGCCGACTTCATAGCACGACTGCGATGAGTCATAAGCAGCTGCGAATATGAGAACGAAGCCGATGCTCGCACATATTCGTTGCTCACTGCTTTCATCACTGAACTTCGAGATCAGCGCTTGAGAGCAGGTCTCGTCCAAGATAAAGAGTTATCGATCGACATTGTTCCCGGATTGTCGGAAAGCTTTCTTCGAGCGGAAGAAGAGTCGATCTCGCTACTTGAGAAACGTCGATGATAGCCATCTCGCAGTCAGCAAAGTGACAGATGTGGAGGTCTGCTATAACATGTTTCCGTTGCAGGATCTCGAATCACGTCGCAGACAAGTTCCGCTTCAAATCTGAAGACTGCAGAGCTTGTGGCAACAAAGTGAACTTTGTCAAGGTGTGTAGAAACAAAGGCCAGACTGGCAAGCACAGAGCAACAAGGAAAAGGGAACGTATACAAGTAGTCACAAGTGTACTGACCACTTTCGACCCAGACGGCCAGTTTTTGGAATGTCAGATTAAGTCAAGCGAGTGGAACTTCAAATAGATACAGGTTCACAAGTCACCTTATTAGACATTCAAACTTGACATCGCCCCGGAAACCAGAGCTCGGTGATGCTCAAGGACCCGATCAAGATCAAGGGCCACGGTAAACTTCAGGCTGATTTTCAAGAAAAAGAGTACAGCCTCGAGGCCAAAGCAAGGCACATCAACTTCTTGGGGAGAATCTCGGTGAGAGCACTCAAACTCGATCTCAACGACCTGGTCGTCGCGGTTGTGAGCATGAAAGAAAGCCTTAAGAGACAGCAAACTAAGTATGCAGAACTATTCAGGATTGAGCTTGGCCTGTGCACGAGGAGAACGTCATCCCCAGGTTTATGCGGCCACGACCACTACCGTTTGCATTACGCGAAACGGTGGAGTCTGACTTAAGAGGCTAGTTGAAAATGGAGTTCTGACTCCAGTGACACAGATAGCGGAGTGGGCCACTTCGATCGTTGTTGCTCCAAAGAACAGTGTATCTGTGAGGTAAATGTGGAGATTCCAGCGTGACTGTCAATCCTCAGTTGATGTCGCACGGTACCCGCTTCCACGACCTGACGAACTTTTCTCGAAGCTCAACGGAGGAGAGAAGTTCTCGAAACTGGATCTGTAGGAGGCATACCTACAGATGAGGTTAGAAATATCTAATTCAACAGACACAAGGGATTGTTTCAGTTTAACCGGATGCCATTTGGGATATCAGCGCCGGCCATTTTGCCGAGGACCATGGAACAATAACTTCTGACCTGGAAAACGTGGAATGCTACCCGGATGATATAACTGTCACCGGGAAAATTTATGAGCACCGCATTTAGAATTTCGTATGAATTTACAACGAAGAAAGAGAAGTGTGTTATTAATAATGTACCCCGAAGTAGAGCACCTGGGTCAGATCTTGTCAGCCGAAGGAATGGAGCAATATTGAACATGCCGGAGCCAACTAACCTTCATGATCTACGAGCGTCCCTGGGCATGGTACAATATTCCGCGAAGTATTTGCTCGGGTTAGAAAGGCTTCGCGCACCGCTGAACACACCGCTCAAAAGGGTGTTCCACAGTGCGTGGAAGCATTTGAGGACATAAAATCTCGTCTTACGTCCATGGAAAATCTCGTTTGGTTTGACCCAAGTGCGACAATCTTGTTGGCGGCTGATGCGCCATTAATTGGCGTTGGAGCGGTCATCTTCCACAAGATAAGCGGAGAGGAACGTTGATTGCATATGCATCTAATGCGTTAACATTAACAGAAAAACGATACGCCTAGACCGAGCGAAAAGCTCTTGCAATTATTTTTGGTGTAAAAACGTTTCACCAATATCTCTGGGGAAGAAAGTTTCTCCTGTACACCGATCACAAGCCATTCCATCTATTTTTGAACCAGTGAAAGGAATCCCTGTTACGGCTGCAGGGGTACTTGTACGATATAAAATACACGCCAACATCTCAGATTAGAAACGCGTATGGTTTGTCACGATTACCTCAAGGACCTGATGCCGAGTTTAATGTTGAAGTACGACATAAAGTGGCCGATGTTGTGAGCTTGATTTCTTCAGACATCTTTGCGATCGTCGAGGAAAATATGACCAAACTTCCAGTTAGGGAATCAGACATCGCTGCAAAGACAGCTAAAGACAAAACACTGTCCAAGGTCTACCGCTACGTAACGGAAGGATGACCGTTGGTTGAACGAACCGTCGTTAGACGCGGTGCCTTTCTGCGGCACCGCGGCTCTCCTGAGCTAAAATAAAACATCAATGCCAATATCAATATCGAAATACAACCATACTCATCCAGGCAGTCATAACTCACGGTAATATACGGTTGTCTAAATTGGGGTATATGCGCACTGCGATTTCTCAAAAGTTCCAACATGGTCTGTTGGACCTAATTCCTGAAGGACATCTAGGACAATCGAAAATAAAGATGTTTGCCCGTTCTTATATTTGGTGGTCGAACACGGAGAAGAATATTGAGGCGAAGAGTCAAGCAACAATCGATGGAAATACCAGCCACGGACAGACTTGAAGTGTTCATCCGGCCTCATACAGGTAAGATTTCTGCTGAGGTGCAGATTTGTTTCTGAAAGGAAATGTTCAAAAATTAACCGAAAAAATGTCTGTAGTTGTTTAGACAGCGGAAATTTCGGCTGCCTGAGTATGGCAAAATTGTTACCCACTGTATATGGCATATGCAGTATATATAGACGAGAAATTTAGCCAGTGGTTTCACCGTTTTGCCTTCTACGGCGCTCGTCCATGCCGATTGCTGATGCTGTCCAGGCTGACTGCTGAATGCTGCGTCTGCTTTGGCTCTCGTCGGGCATTTCGGATCTGTGAATGGGCGTTCGTGTCCGGAGTTGCGGCAGTGCGGTTCACAATCATGGAGTGTTTCGAGTCCGATCTCTGGTGGGAGTTCGATACTGCATGGGGCAGACGATAATGTTGAGTCGTCTGGCAAACCTCTGCTCGATGCCTTATTTCGTAGCACGTGCAGCATAGGCGACTGCGGGGTCTGTGCGGGCAGCAGCGCATTACTTCCAGGTGAAAGATGACGAATCATGGTGCGATAGATCCCTCAAAGGTGCCGAGGACGGTGTAAGATTTGCCGATCTGGTGGGCGTGTAGAATTCTGGGGCTTTCTGATTTTAGTCGCTCTCGGAGCTCAATCTCGGGGGTGTTCGCGGCGAGTTTATGGACCACGCCCGGACCACGCTTTTGGAGGTGGCTCCTGGGATGGCCAGGTGCGTGCGGATCGAATGTTTTCAGTCTTTGAGTTCAATTTCGGTGGGATTAAGGAGCTTGGGTTATGCTGATACCCTGTACGTGTCTGCAGCGAGTAAGTCTTGCACAATGAGCATCTTGATGTATGTGTCTTGTCTTTCAGCTTTAGTGACTCCTGAGCATGCATGACCGCTGCTGCTGTGAACGCGGGCAAGTGATGGCTTCAGTTCGTGCCCTCTTGCGGTTTTAGGATGAAGGTTGCAGCTACCGCGCCTTTGGGGCACCGCTATGTAACGGTAGTCCAGGTGCCGTTCATGCATTAGCTTGCGATGAGGATATGAGTTTGCTGGGAGACCACTTCGAAAGTAGGCCTATAGCGTAGGTCTACTCACAAGCATGGCCGAAGTGCCAGGGAGGCTGCACCGTCGCAGGCCGGTGGCGTTCCTGACCGAAAGTTGGATGTCGGGGTGTTCCTTGGGTGATAATCTTCCCCGTGATCATACTTTCGAATCTGTGGATGCTTGAAGTAGGGTTTTAGAGGCGAATTCTGAGGAGCGCTTGTCTAATACTGCCGGCTATTCGGAAGTAACTTGTTTTTCCACGCAGGAGTGCATGTAGTACACGACCGCAAGCCGGTACGATGCTCTTCTATCTTATCCTCATCCAGATCGAAACGAGCAGGGGTGGGGAACCCGGGATCTGTGCCCAGGAACCTTGGTCAACGCCTTGGTTTCTGCAGCGCGAGCTTTCGCTCCACGTGCTCCGAGCTGATGTGCGCTATCCCACTCGGCCACCGATCCGCCAATAAAACGCAATCTTGCTGGCTCCTGCTCGCCAGCGCTGTGGCGGCTCTGGCGTGAAGAAGGACGAAAAGCGGGCGCGGGGCTCGCGGTCTGTGGGGGCAGTGACTGCAGCACCGGGGGCCGCACGGCGGGCGCGAGGATGCACAGAAGCCAGGACCGGGGCGCGTCGCGCTGAGGGCCGAGGCATCGACGGCGGCAGCAATGCCGTCCGAGGGCCGCGCCGAGGAGGGCTCGCCCAACGATGGGTCCGAGAACGAGACGTCGAGCATGGGCGAGACGTCCATGTGCCGCATCTGCTTCAGGGGCGCCCGCGCCGGCAACCTGCTCTCGCCCTGCAACTGCAAGGGCACCATCGGCCTGGTGCACAAGGAGTGTCTCGAGGAGTGGCTCTCACGCCGCAACACGGACGAGTGCAACATCTGCTCCTTCCAGTTCAAGGTGCCTTCCCTTCCACCGCCCCGATGATATAACAAAAGCATGCAGCCGAGCCGGTGAACTTTCAATATCTTGAACACTCGAGAACGAGTGGACAACTTACACACAGTTCTCAAAACCTGAGACCTGTGTGTGTCTGTGTTCTCCACTTTTTTGGTCCTAAAACTCAGGTGTTCAAGATGTTATTTCTACGTTGGCTTTGGCACGCGCTGACGGTATTTGGTACAACAAGGAATATTGTCACAACAAGAGATGTCGTTCACCGTTCCCCCATACGTCCCTAAAGTTTATTGACTTTGCCCGTTGAACCTCGAGGACAACACGAGAAGTTGTGTTGCGAACCTACCAAACCAATTATTTCTACGGATCGGGGAAGCGGGGGGGGGGGGGTTTGCGCAATGACTATATCACGTGCTAAAATACCCCATTCTATTTATGTTGCCTTTTAAACACCCAATTCGTGCTACATTCAGTCAGAGCGACCAACCTTCAACGCCCCATCACGTCTGCTCCAAGCCGATCACTCACAGACAGACCTCACGCGCGCATTATGTGCCACGGCACTTACACCGGCGTACCGAGTCCCATCGAGGGATCACTACAAAACGCTTAGCGGCAGTTGCGACGGAAGAACGTGACGACCGCAGCAAGTAGCGGATCGTTCTGGCATCACGCGCCGCCGACCACGCGCAAACAATGGAGCCTCTGGCGGGGACAATGGCACGACGCGGACGGCCGCTTTGCCGACCCAGGCAGCGGACGGTAGCGTTTTACGTGCAAGGTAGCTGGGCTCTGGTATTTACCAAAAACGAGCCTCACAAATAAATCTATTGGCTAATGACATTTCGGCGAGTCGATGTAAAACTGCCGGAAGTCCAGCCCCTGCATTACATTACCATTACTTTCTTCAAGTTCCTGGTGTCTTGTACAAAAAATGTTGTTGCTTGGATATTGGCGTCCACACTTGTCGTTGGTGGAGTACAGTAAGGCTAATTACGCATTTTTACTCGAGTGTGCTCGACTGCGTTGCAACCGCTTATAAGATAACCGCTTATGACCAGATAGCGCACTTGGGTCATCTATCGGGTACCCTTGAAATGCTTCCGATCTACGTACATATATATGACGCATCATTATTTCCTCGTGATTCAAAACATTCTTCGAAGGGCCGGCGCGAACTAGGTATTAATGTCACTCTAAGAAAGCACCGCCTGCTAAAGCTCGACGTTCTTCTAAGTTTCTCGACTATTGGTTTTCGGAAAGGTTTTAGCTAAAACTCCATTTCGCAAAGCTCAACTGACCATGCATATTCCGCTCAAAATTAAGCTGCTACCTTACGACATCAACATCGACGCAGTGGCGGATTCAGAGGCGGGGGGGGGGGAGGGGTCTCAAATATCTCATACGCTGAGCCCCTCCCCCATACACACACACACACACACACACACACACCTACCTGCATCCACCCTTGCATCGACGTATGCCTCTGACTTCACGTCAAGAAGGCTGTGGCTCTGGGTGTGGATGGAGCACGCGCAAATGTTTCATACTTCAGGTGCAGTGCCTGAAATGCGTATCCAACTGGTCTGTTTCGCCTTCTATTCCGCCCATGCGTTGAAAGTGGTCTCATAGCGGCAAAACATGACGTCACAAACACCGGAATGCCATGCTGTTTGATGTCGCGATCCTTAAAAAGAAGTGCCAAAATAATTTAAAAAAAGGGTGAACGTTAGTGTTGCTGTCGTTGCGGCGTCCCAACTCCCGGTTGTCGAAGCTTCCATGGACTTTCAAGCCGAAGAGCGACCTGGAGCTGCACAGGCGTCAACCACATCCACCACCGCTACTGTGGCACCGCCAGGATTGCGGCCGGCGACAACGTGACTCTTTTTATGATGTAATCAAGCGAAAATCGAGGAACCATTTCTTTTTTGGGGGGAGGGGGGGGGCGGTAAACGCAGTAGTCGGAGACACGTTCCAGGCACCGTACTCCAGATCATACGGCGTGCAAGTTCGTCTGCTCCTTGCGCAGCTCTTGCCTTTGTTTACCCTCCCCCCTTCTGCCAAATGAGCACCTTAACCAATGACGGCGTGCGCTTGGCTGGCTGCCTCGTCATCGCTCTCTCCCTGCACGTTTGCTATGCTCCCCTTTCATTGTCGTGTCCCGAATTGCATTCCCATGCGACAAAGACACACTTTGGAACACTTGCTCAGCGTATTCGCAACTTCAGCGACCCATAGTGGACGCCATTATTGGAAAAATGTGGCGGTCTAATACAGGTCGTGCCGTGCCATGTGCCAGCTCAACGCACAACGCTGGGGCGTCAGCGAGCGTACATTGGACTCAAGATGGTTTGCTCCGCTTTTTATCATGCACGTTTAGAACCTGTGGCGATGTGCTGGCGTAAGTGAGCTTCCAGCGGCTCGACTTTCTTCGAGGAAGCGATGAAAGGACTTCCTACTGCCCCTCCACGGTGCTGATGTACGTTGATACACGCGGAATGTCTAGTTCGCGCTATTGTGTAGGTTGCGTGCAGAGCAACCTGCAGGGAACAAGCTGATACTAAAGTAACGACAGAGTCACCGGGACAACTGTTCTATCGCGCAAACCGCCGACAACATGTAATCACGGAAGACACAAGAGATGAGCAGAAATCGCGAAAGGAGCTGTTCCGGCCAGTTCAGCATTTTCCCGCTAG
The DNA here is from genome assembly GCA_037355805.1 of Ixodes ricinus. Lineage (NCBI taxonomy): Eukaryota > Metazoa > Arthropoda > Arachnida > Ixodida > Ixodidae > Ixodes > Ixodes ricinus. The sequence continues at coordinate 29,781 of JAZHYW010003523.1, forward strand.
GTGCCGTCCGTTTTCCTGGAGTCGCGAATATGCTTCTGCGCATTCGCTGAAGTTGTTACGTTGAATTTTGACGTTGCCAGGCTGGCGAGTAGAAAAGGCGGTAAAATTCGAAGGGTTCATATAGTCGATGGCAGATTAAGAATAAAGTGGAAGCTCCTGCCCCCTCTTTCCACTCTAGCAGAGCGGACGCAGTGAAGGAGGCGACCTCCTCTTCAGCGTCAACACCGCCAGCGTTCGTTCTGCTGAAGAGGAAAGAGCTGGGAGGAGCTTCCACTTTATTCCTAACCTGCCAACGACCTAGAGCTATTTGTTCTTCAGGCTATTATTTTCTTAGTGTAGGTCCACGGAGGCTCTATTTCATTCCACGTCGCTCAATTCAGCTTCGTCCAGATTAAACGTGGCGACTGTTCAAGGGAAAACAGTGTATGAATTGGTTTACAATACACGTCAATTGTTTTATTATTTTGAGCACCAGAAAACGGGTGATCGAAAACTACTGTCCCGCGCTTGAAACATGAATTTATTTTTATTTTGTCGCATTTTCGCTCGTTGCTGATGTTTTATTATTGTTTCTCGTGTTTTTTGGTTTTAGAATTGTTGTTTTCGCTGCAACTATGGTTAAAATATTCAGAAATAATGGTATCCGAAGACCGTGCCGCGATTGTCGTGCATCACAAGCGGGGAATGCCAATTCCGGATATCACCAAGCTCTTGAATATCGACCGAACACAAGTCCGTCGCGACCGCACCGACATTCGCAGAATCGTCACGAACTGCTCTCCAAGGGAGCTCCGCGCCTTGTCAACGCGGAAAATGTCCATTTGAGGAGGTCGGTCATGGTCTAGGCTAGGGTATCCGGATTGGGCAAGACCAAATCGGTTTTTGTCCCTAAAAGGTGAAAATTAACGCCCATACCTACTGGAAGCTCATTGTTTTACTTATATGCAATATTTTCTGCCCTTTCGAATGGTGCATGAAGCGATTTTTTGTTTTGTTAGCTAAGTGAAAAGTTATAGCTGTTTATTTTTTTCGTGGAACGGTATTTTCCGATCACCCTTGTAACTCATTGCACATATTTTTCACTGGTGTTATGTGCTCGTTTCGCGTTAGTGTGGAGTAAAAATATTGATGCTGGTTTTATTAAATGAAATAAACTTTGATTTATCCAACCGGGCGAGCATTTCTCCGCTCTGAGCGACATTGGTTAGTCTTGGCAAGGTTCGACGTACTAAATCGCGTTTATCGCGTTTTACGACGACGTTTACTACTTGACCCAACGTATAGATGCTAAAATATTTAAGCAGACGAGCTGGTATAGGCTCATTATGCATATCAAATATCAAGGGTTCTTTCAGTCTCTGGTACTCATTATTAACTATTACATATACTTACCAAAATCTGCACGCTACACACCAAAAATAAATTTAAAAAGGGCTCAATAAATTGTGAGTGACTGTTAATATTGTTTTTTCATCATACGTTGACCAAAATAAAATAGTCGCCGTACATATGTTAATGCATTTTTTAATACTTATATACACTATAATTATTTCGATACAAGGGGGCAGCATCTGGTGCATAACGACTCGCCCACTGCCATCGCACTAGACATTTGCATACACTCAGAAAAACGTCTGTTAGCTCACTTACCTGCAGAACACGGAGACAGCCAATCACAGCGAACGATAGCAGGATCTCAGCAAATGATGAAGCTAAAAAATACGATTAGACCACTAAATGCATCAAGCGCAGTAAACGTGATGTTCACTCGCTTGTTGTCCATGCGCACACAGCATGTTTCAAACCTAACCGTCTATATACATCTTTTTTTTTAGGGGCGAAGCTTTTTAGGGGGGTAGCCTTGTCCATCCGTATGGCGTCCGTGCTCACATCGATTGCCACCACATCTGTCTTCTTAAAAAAATAAAAAAATATTTGCGCAGTCGACAGGATTCGAATCTGTGCGGGGAGACCCCAATAGATTTCTAGTCCATCGCCTTAACCACTCGGCCACGACTGCGGGACGAGTAGGGGCTCTGAGATGTGGTAGTAACTCAAGAGCTGGGGTTATTATTTTAGAGGCGAAGCTCCTAAGGGTCTAGCCTTGCCCATCCCTCCGGCGTCCCTGCTCACATCGATTGCCATCCCATCTGTCTGTCATGGATGAAACGTTCATGTAGCCGCTCATTTTCTATACAGGAGAGGGCGCTGCGGTCAAATGCGTATATAATCGCGTTAAACTTTGCATGCATTGGCTCAACGTTTACAGACGAGAGGGCGCTGCGGTCAAATGCTCAAATGCGTATATAACCACGTTCCCTACCACACAGTCTCTTTCTGACATGGACCGTTGACTTAAGTGGTGAAGATGAGTTCTCACGGCTTCTAGCGGATCCAAGCTGATCTGCTAGAAGAACCACTGGCTCTGCATTTCACCGACCATAAAGCAGTAATGATGAAGTCGAAACGCAACCCGGAACTCAGCACTACCTTTGAGCAATAAAAAAAAATCAGCACCATCGTGCTGATTTCTTTTACCTATGAACAATAAAATCAGTATCATCAGCACCACCAGAGCTTCGCCCCAATCAACATCATTCACCACGTGGAGATGTGATTTTTAAGTTTTAGTAACGACAGATCCTGCTATTGTTCGCTGTGGATTGGCTGTCTGCGTGTTCTGCGGGAAAGTGAACTCACGAACTTGCTTTTAGAGTGTATTTAGTCCGCTCAGCTTCCATGAACGCCAGCTACCTAAGAACGCGTTCATTTTCGTAGATGACGAACCTATATGTTTAACTCCACGGCTGCTCTTTGCAAGGTGGAGCGTACGCCCAAGAGCATCTGGGACTGGCTGCGGGACCCGGGCAGCCAGGCGAACCGCTGGTACATCCTGGTGGACATGTCGCTGTCGCTGTTCGGCGCCGTCATGCTACTCGTGTCCGCCTGGCTGTCGGCCGTCGAGATCATCAGCGGCATCTCGTCCGTGCTCGGCTGCGTGCTCATCGTCATCATCGTGGTCCTGGCAGGGCTCATCTGCGTCGCCGACATCTACCTCATGGTACACGCCCAGAAGGCATACACGCGGTGCCGCTGCTATTGGCAGGGCGAATTCGCAGACGCCCCATTTCACGCTAATCTGGTTCCTGCGCACGTTTAGTGCTTACACCCCGTGGGGGCTTTTTTGTAAACAAGCCCATCTCTTTCGCATGCCCGGCCTCCAGCACGCGCTCATTTCCTCCCGCTGTGCTCTGCATCGCTACGCGCGCATGGGTGGATGGATGCTAACGGCTGTACCCTTTATAACCGGCGGTAACTTGTGCCACCTAGTCTGAAAATTAAGAACCAAAAGTATGGTTTCTTTCCTCCGCCAATTGGCTTATACCTCTGCGATTTCGTAACTATCACCAGGCGGAGAGAGATATCACCAGGATGACCTTTTGGGGAATCGGGCAAAAAAACTAAAACCATCACTCCCCCCCCCCCGGCCTCTTTTCCCCGGCGAGGGAGCATGGTACGGGCGGATAGCTATAGCGTTCCTAACGCCACCAGCAGCAATGCCTTCACGGGCCACGGAGGCAGACAGTTTCCGTCCGACGCTCTTTCTGCGCCAACTTTATGCTTACCATAAACACCACGACAGAATCACATTACACCTCAGGCAACGTGTATCCAATGTTCCACCGGTTTCCACCGCTTGTTCCACCGCTTCTTTGAACTTGTCTGAAGTAGGAGCGTGCAACATCTCACCAAAGCAGCTCGACAGACGTTCCCGCTCATCTGGTGACTTCGGCAAGCTGTCCAACTGCAGCTCGAAATGCTTTGAACACATGAAGCTGACATAGCTGAACTGCTGGTGCACTCAAGAGTGTCGTTCTGACGGCAGTGATTTCAGTGAAATCCTTGGCCACGACTACCACTCATTTGTTTTCTGTTACCGTGTTTTCTTTTACAAATAGCTCAAAAGGCGAGTGACAACATGCTGCTGTTCAGACGAGACGAAAGCATATGCTACAACATGGCTACCGCCGGACCCATCTTGAACCATCAATACGAAGGGGGACATTCAGAGTTCGTTGGTACGATATGTTGCTTCGAGGAGAAGAACTTCTGGGAAACAGTTAAATGCTTGCTGCATGTGAAGTGTTTGGACGCACAGTACCTGAAGTTCCTTGTTCTCGTCTATGATGGCAAGCACCTTGGCATCGTAGTTGACTTTGGAGTGGCTCACTTTCTTCAACAGCTAACTTGCTTCGTCTTGTCTATAAGTCACTCGCCTCAGATTGTAGAGGTATTCTGCGATCACTGCTTTTCCTAGACATATAAACCACGAAGAAAATGACAATCAGGCACACAATATCTACATAAAGAAAAAAATATTAACTATCACCGACCACTTTGCTCTTTGAGCTCCTCCACGATGACTGGGAAGCACATTCAGCTTCATTAACGGCTTCACAAAGTCAATCTCTTCGGCATTCAGCTGACGGCACTTGGGGTACGTCCTGAATATTTCGTGGCTTACTTCGTGGTTTTGTTCTGCTTACAGCACCGTGATCTCCAGCTGTTGGCATGCACGTTGCGCCGCTACGACAACTTTTGCTCGGCAGTCTTTTTATTGTCCTAAACAGAAACAGAAAATACAACTGCGTGTCAGCCCTACACGTCCCCGCCAGTACATCGCCATCCAAAAGAGCGGCCCTGCAGAAAGACCTAGGCACGTTTCATGACATCGAGCGCTTACCTTTGGTGCGGGCGAATTCCTGTCCCCGTGGTTCTTGTGGTACTACTCGTGCTTACACGCGTATGGCACGTTGGCGAACTTTAGTTTCAGATCAAGCGGGGTCAGGCCAGGCGAACGGCGCACGTTTACCACGCCAACAATCTTGTTTTTGTGAAGTGTTCATTGTCACTTGAAAGTCTCTGAACGCTTGGACGAATTCCGCGAAGTTGATAAACTTAATTAGCACCGACGTGGTGCTGGCACCTCACGCACATACTCGGGATCGACCGCCATAGTCTACGCGTCCACGTGTAGTAACTTAGTGCTGGCACTACAGGCACACGCTCGGGCTGGCCGATCTCGACTGCCCGTGTCCACCGCTAGATGGCGTGAGCTCCGCGCGTCATGCGTAGAGAGGCTCAAGTCAGGGTGGGTTCAACTGCTAGATCGGGGATCAGGGGATATGGACGCCATTTAATTCCTAAATTTTGCTGGGAGTCTATGGGACAAAGGGTCGTTTTATTTCCTAACTCAGGTCATAAGAGCCCATTAATGTGCTTGAGTAATTTACGCAAGGTCTAAATGATTACTTTTCCATAGCCACCCGTTTTGTTCCGATAGGTCAAGTGTTTGTTTAACGCGAAAGTGGTAAATTCCGCTACCTTGGACGTTGCTGCTTGTCTGGCAACCCTAGCAAAAGGCTGCGCCAAGGCGTTCGTTGCTTGCAATGGGAGGCGAGAGGGGAAAGGTGCACGGAGCAACAGAGTTGCAACAGAGCGGGTGTCTGCTCTCGTGCAGGCAACATTGGCGCATATTCTCCCTCAGGCGCCGCCATTGAATTGCAAACGCTCTCCAGGTTTTGAGTTGCACCCACCCTCACTAGAGCCTCCCTAGTCATGCGTGTAGCCATTTCCGGTCGAGTCGCACTACGTCGTGCGTATGGCTTCACTAACCTATACGCACGAGCTCATGCACCTTGACCGGAAATGGCTATACGCACGACGCGAAGAGCTCTTGCCCCCAGCCTGCGTTCAAGCCGCTTTGCGGCGACAGTCTGCGGCTGCTCATTACAGAACTATTAACTCATTTGCCCCTACACGCCGCTTCGCGGCGTCCAGCCAGTAACCCAAGGCTCCGCTGTCCCCCATTACACCTCCGGAAAGGGAGTCCCATACCACTAAGTTCAGCGAAGTTTCGTCGACAACATTCCGCTTTTTTCTTTTCCAGTGTTATTCGCAAACAAGAAATGTGTAAGTATCGCCAAACGAACGACAAAATACAAAAAAAGGCCACATTGTGGATTTAATTGGGGTCCGCTGCATATGAAGCACACACCTTACCACTAGGCTATGCTACCGCTCCGGAAACTCGTTGTAACCATTTGTTTTACACGAGTTTCGCGTCGTGCGTACAGCGATTTCCGATTGAGGTGCACGGGGGTCGGTGGCAAAGTGGGCTAGCGCACACCAGCTCGGAGCACGTGGAGCGAAAGCTCGCGCTGCAGAACCCAGGGACACGGTGCCCAGCGATCCTGGGCTCAATCCCCGCCCCTGCACGTTTCGATCTGGATGAGCATCGTGCCGGCGTGCGCTCGTGTATCACTACTGCGTGGTGCACGTTAAAGACCCCAGGCTAGCGGTTGCACTGCACTGGCTAAATTGCTCATCTACAGCGAGTGACTCGTCGCAACTTTAAAAATGGCTGACCAACTACACGCTGTATAAATATCCACACAACCCCAATTATTATAGAGGTGCACGAGCTCGTGCGTATAGCTTTACTCTTTGTAAACATCTCGTTGGGACACGCGTCCCAAAAGATTAATTTTAGACATAAGAAAATACTTTTTTTTGACCAATATTGACGGCGCGAGACGCGATACTCACCTCCTTTCCACTTGTTTTCTCTCTCGGCATCTCGGGCGCGTGGAGGAGAGGTGGATGGGTTTCGCCTCACGTTGAAGTGGAAAGAGTGAATTACCATCTCCTTGAGCGACTGACCATTCCGTGACGTCATGGACTTTGCGCCCAGAATTTCAAATAAATCTCTCGCCGTCAAAATTATTCTAAAATATTTTTTTTCGCGTAAAATTTATTTTTTGACACGCGTGTCCTAACCAGACTGTTTAAAAATAAAAAAACAGTTTTTTTCTTTTCAAGGATTTTTAAAGTAATGACAAAAAAAAATGAAAGCCGTTTACAACTCCCTGTAATGCCGAATTAGAGCGCAGCTCTTGAGGAGGAGGGGAAGGCACGGGAGGGGGGGTCACGTGACCTCGGCGGGGAGGCCATGTGGCCTGGGGGTCACGTAACCTCAAGGGGGGGGGGAGAAAATTTTCTGCTAAATTTAGCGGGTAAAATTTTCCGCTAAATTTAGCGGAGAAAATGTTCCGGCCGCTAAATTTAGCGGGGAAAATTTTCCGCTAGATTTAGCGGGAAAATATTTCCGCTAAAGTTAGCGGGGAAATTTACCCATCATGCACCGCGCGGTTACGTCGACGGCGACGGCGACGGCGACGGCGACATTGCTCAAGCCGGAAACGGGCGCCTAAGAGCTGCGCTCTAAATATGAAACTCCCTTTCCACGACGATGTTCCAAACTGGATGAACTTTTTATGCAAGGTAAAGTTCGACATAGGTCACATAGGTCTTCGTTGTCCCAGCTCAACCAGCAATGCTTTCAGTTTTCTGGTCATTAACCCTCGGGGTGGTGTCCTTGGGCAAAAGAAGTTTTTTGGAGCAGTATCAACGGCTGCGCAAGTGCGAGAGGGTAGTGGATGTTCTTAATGTAATAGATGGCAAAGTAGTACATCACGAGGGCTTTCTACAGTGTTCACGGATCACGCAGTGGAACAAGTTCTCTTGGTTTTCCGCTGTAAATCACAATTTTCTCAGCTGCTGCGTATATGGGATGGACAGACAAGGTTGGTTTGTCTGACGCCTCTGCCTGCGGTATGAACAGACAAAAAGAAATTAACTCACCAAGCTTGGGGAATTTTTTATACCTTGGTGTGCTGAACATTTATCAATATTGGTCTGACAATATGTGTATCACATGTGTCTCGGTAAAAACATCCGGAGATTGTCTGCCTGTAAGAAATGTTTCAATCTCACTATTTTTCTAACCTAAGGCATTCCATTGTTACTTACGTGATTCATATACAATAGAAGTATTAAACTTTTCATCGGAAATCTCACACAAGACAATGCACAAAAGTGAGTCTTGAAACATTCCGTACCTGGTTGATCAGGAGTTACTTCGCTCAAACTGGCTGCAGGTGTCGCTGAATGTCAGAGAAGATACCGCGTTTTCCGTGCATGTCCGAAAAGATGTTGACTGCATTGATCACGACGCCAACGAGGGCAGACATTTGCCTTTGGAACCTCAACTCGGACTCAAAACCAAGCCGCATATAAAGAACATTCGGTATAGAAACTTGAACCGAAGCTGTGATGCAGATCCAATTCTGCGCCGAGTATAACATCTTTCTCACTAGCCAAACGTCAAGCATACCTTGTGAAGATTTGGCGTCTTAGAGTAATCCAGATGAAACAGCAGCGACGACGAGTTCCGATCCGAAACCATGCACGCCAGCCGCGCGCAGTCCCAACCCCGATTCCTCCAAAACCGAAGTGTCGGCGGTGCAGGCGCCAAGGAGTCTGGTCACGTGAGGTTACGTCTCTATAGGCAGTATTCACTGGACGCCATATTTGTGGGTGCTCTTTAAAGCGCATGCTCAGAGCGAGGTCAGATTAATAGGCTGCTAAGACGGGCAATCTTGATGGCGTGGAATGCACGCTGAAAAAGAACTGTGGAAGGTCGCCGTCAGCACGCGCTTAGCAGTCGCGCGCACAGCTATGGCCGGCAGTGAATACTCCCTATAGTTTCGGAATTTGTTGAACTGAAAAAGGTTGGGTTCACTCTCCCTCTTATTATGTCTCCTCTCAAGCTCGTGTGGTCCCCTCTCTACCCCTTTCCCTTTGAAATTTCTTTTTTTGGGAGGAAAGAAAAATAAACAATCGTGTCAACCATGCAGAGGTTACCTGTAATTTGTACAACGTTCCGTTTTAGAGGTTACAACAGAAGAGTCGCAGCGTAAGCACAAAATGTGATTCTAGACAACAAAAGAATCGCCGTTTTACTAGGCAACGGAAAATTTCTGAAACCTTTAAGAGCGACGCCTGTAACTTTTAAAATAGAAGTTTGATTCGTTTATAGGTAGCCATAGAGGGTACGCCGTTAAGAGTGTACGCTGGAAATTCCGTCACTGTTCCAATTTCATTCGAACGCGATAGTACGCTTCGTCGGCCAACATTTTCCTATTGAAAATTTCCAAAAATGGCTTCTAACTTTTGAATAAAATAACGGTTCGTTCTAAAACTTTGGCATCTTGTACGGACCTCTAACGCTACATTTGGCTAGAGCCTGAGCATTCGGCAATCTGTTATTTACTTTTCGAATGAAGAAAACATCAACAAAAAACCGAGAGCAGTTTAGGTTGTTTTTTTTTACGAAACTTTTTTTTTGTTTTTGTTTTTGTCTCTGTGTGCGAAAGTCGTTTGGAAAATGAGGCTTTGAAGCTCAAGGCCCCATTTTCCGTGGAATCCTCGCGCAGTGGCGAACGCAAGCGAGAGCTTCTTGCGTTCCTTCTCGCCACGTCTGTACAAGCCCTCGTGCAGCGGGCAGCGATTTCCCTACAGAGACCCTAGGGGGGGGGGGGATGTACGCCCCCCCTTGTTTTCCTTAAGGCACCCCCTTAATTCACAGCGACTCCTCCATTCTTAATGCCCCCCCCCCCCCTTAATTTCAATTCCTGGGGAAACCCCTGGCACCGGGAGCACCGTTCAAAGCTATTTTGCTCGCGCTATTTGCACGTTGTTACGCCATTGTGCCGGGGGTCAGATCTTCTACCAATCGGCACGTGATTTTTGGAAGGGGTCTATTGACGCCATTGATGTAAAGGCAGGCACCAGCGGAACGACTCGGGGACGCGTTGAAGGCCCCCTATAACCCCCCCAAAGGTTAGATTTTTCATTAAAACACGACTCACATTACGGACGATTTTTGGAGACAGCTGAGGTACACCAGGCGTTCATATTAACGAGACATGGCTCTACAGCTGTACTACCATTAGACCGATCTCACCAGCTAGTTTTGGCACTCCGCCGGCCGGTACGGCGACGTATGGAAGGAACTTTAATGCTGAACCGCATGTAAGCGATTTAGCGAGCGACAAGACGAGCGACAGCGACGAGAGCCAGCGACGAGCGACGAAGATTTCTCACTATCGCTCGTCGCGTAGCTCGGTTTTTGTATTTCTAGAAAACGTCGCTCATCACCTAAGTCGCCTGCTCCCGTCGCTTTCACACGGTTTGCCTCGTCGCGCGACTGACCGAGCGACAGCGAAGCGGGTCGCCGTCGCTTGTTTCGTCGCTCGCCAAATTGCTTACATGCGGTTTATACTTTAGTCTTTCTGCACGTGCGACCTCCTCGCTGCAACTCTATACACGTGCAGAGCACCGCATGGCACGAGCCGTCGCGTACACTGCCACCTGACTCTATTGAACTATAAAGACTAAAGTTATGGCTGCGTCATGCAAGCACCGGACGCTTGTCGAGATCGGTCTTTTGAAAGACGACTGTCGTACATTTTGAGCAAAAAAAAGAAGGGAAAAAGTTTTCGTAAGTATTTGGGTTTGTAGGTGCGCCACCACCACCAGGCGCTGTTACAGTGGCGCCAAAACAACTGGGGCGTCCGCCTGGTCCTGCCCGCGTCCGAGATCCTGGCCGGGTCTCCGCCTGGGGCAATGAGCGCGAACTCGCCGCAGCCTCCGCCGCCACCCGCTGGCGCCGCCCTGGCTCCGGCGCCCGGCACCAGTCCGCAGGGCGCGGCTGCCCTGTCCAGGGCATGAACTCACTCGCACCCTCGAGGTCATTCCTGGGAGCGTTGCCTCGAACTCGGTTGAACGGCTCGGAATCGTGCGACTAAATTGAGACCTTGTCCTGGGTTCGGTGCCACTTTGCGTTATACATGGTAATAAAATGAGGATTGTGGCTGCATATCGTTAACTATTGTGGCGCAAGGAGTATTCACACGAGGGAGAAATCCCGGGGATTTCTCCCCGGCACGCGCATCCCACGACGAAAACATCAGGCTTTGCGATGTGCAAAAGCCTCGCGTTTTCATCTCGTGATGCGCGCGTGCCGGGGAGAAATCCCCGGGATTTCTCCCTCGTGTGAATACCCAGATACTTCGGTTCACTTTAGGGCGAAGCCGGGGCTAGAGGCACGAGTATGTTGCCCCATAGCCTCCTCTATACTCATAAAGCCTGGCAGTTCGATCGCCGAGCCCTATAGAGTGCCCCGTCGCAGATTTGGAGCGCGAGTATCTGGTCTCACAGTGCATCAAAGAGCTATTTCTCGGGGAACCTGGACGTCAGCGCACAGCTTTTGCAGCGGTGAGGACCCGGAACACACTTGTTCGCTCGGGACATGTGTGTTTCGGCGTCTCGCCGCAGCGGGGCGCCAGTCACGTGGCTCTCCTCTCATCCGGTGTTTGGCGCTCCACCTTTTCCTTTTCGGCGGCCGCTTCTCATGGCAATCTGCCAGGCTTTGTCACTATAGAGGAGGCTATGGTTACCCCGGCCGATGCTTGTACTGTGCGAAGGCGCGTGTTATTCAAATTTCACCAAGGCCGTAGATGAGAAACCAATGGCAAAGAGCAAACGACACTCGTGCAGACGTTCGATGCACATTTCTATCCGGCCCAGATCGGCCACAAACCGCGTCATTCCCGTTGTGTTGGTAGTGGCGTACACATTTAAAAATCCACTGGAACGGCTGTCTTCGCTGGCGTGTTTTTTCTTTCGTAATGCTCTTTAACCAACAAACACGTTACAAAAAAAAAGAAAAGAGAAAATGGTTCGTGTAAAAATAAAAACAAACCAAAGGAGAGGCCTGTGGTCTAGAAAATAGCACATTAGCAAGCTCGCTTTGTGTCCAAACACTCTATAGTAATTGCTTTCTCTAACGTCTGCAGTGGTGCTTGGCCGGCTGTCATTCTCGGTTTAAATTGACTTCTCCCGTTCCTTTTTGTTTCCGTGCGCGAAAGTCGTTCGGAAAATAGGGCTTCGAAGCGCAAAGGCCCCCATTTTCTTTCCGCACGTTTCTTTATTGACGCGAATGAATGCAAGCACCACCGGAACGACTTGGGGACGCATTACAGGCCGCTCATATATAACCCAAATATGAGCGATATTATAAACGCGTACGTTTTTCCGGTATCCAGGTGGTCCGGACGCGAGGCGGTCCTTTTTTTTTTTGGTGACAAGTGTTGGTATATAATTATTTTCTGTTCCTGGACAATCTATTTGTCCAGGTCCGCATGGGAAAACTTGAACAGGACGATTGAAATACCTAACTTATATTCCGCTTCACCCTTAACCTGATACGAAGCTCCGCCTTCCGCGCGAGCCTTCTGCCCTTGCTAACACAAGTATGAACGCGCAGGCAAGCGCAACCAAAGCACTGCGGAAGCCAGCGAGCTCGTGCTGAAGGCGGAGCTTCTAGTCCTAGCTTAAGGGTGAACGGAGTATAGTTATACCTAGTTACACTAGCGCTCTTAACTGTCATTAAGCCAACCATTGTTGACTGAATCGCGAACGGCCGGATTTACACGGCGGCGCTATCTGTCATTGAACCGCTAACGATCATTGAGTTCAAGTGAGCTGGCCTACCTCAGTTATACTACGTTTCACCTAGGGTGCCTCAATGTCCTTCTGTATTAGCGGCGAGATGTTTTGGTGGCGCCCTCGTGTGGTTACCTTTCGTGACGTCATTACCTTGCGAACGACAAGTTCGATGGTGTTTGTAATTAGCATGGCGGAAGCTTGAAATCATAGCGTTCTTGAACCAACACTGTCAACACCGTCAAAATTGAAGTCCTCATGTTCCTCTTTTCTCCGTCCATGAGAACTCCTTTGCTGACGTCATAGTCAGCATTCGGCCAATCGTGGAAGGCCGACCACCGCGACGCTTTCGATCGCGCACGTCGCCAATAGGGTGATGCCACCCTTTGTAGGTACCCGATGCCGACAGCACGCGCTCACGGGTAAAGTACAAAGAAATCGACGAAAACAAAATGCCGCCATAGCACAGTCAGCGCCACAAACGCGTGCAGGGACACGCGCTTTCACGCGCTTCTGAACAAAAAGAAAAATAAACGTGCCGGACAAAATGGTCGGATGTCTCCACCCTAAGCAAGGCGCACGTGAAGGCACCCTAGCTCATCTTTGTCACAGCGAATGCTATACTTCGTTTCAGCTGGCCAGACGCACTATCCAAGGCCCGGGCTCAGCGTCGCAAGCGCGCGCTCGAGTAAGCTGTTCAGGGCACACGCTCGTGCTTGTACGCTGCGTCTGACAGCTGAAACAAGTATGAAGCGCGAGCTCATAGTGTTGGCAGCTGCCTTCTACGCACGAGCTTGTGCCGCAGGAGACGTGCCCTAGAGCAAGGAGCTCGCGCTTGTAGCCTTTCCTGCGGTACATCATAAGATGAAATATAGAGTATAATTGATGGGGGTTCGCCCCAACAGAGCTAAAGATGGCGGCGTCCGGCGCATCGCCGCCCATGGCCGTCGCCAGCGAAGCACTTGCTGTTGCGGAAGACTGGGGGAGGTATCCGGAAAGTATCGTATAGCAAATAATAGAGAGTTTTAGTAGATCGTTCCGATGACTCCGATAACGATACCCGATACTCTGCCTCCGCCTTTGCGCTTACATATATAGTATCGTTATCGGGGGTATCGGAGTATCGGAACGATCTACTAAAACTCTCTATTGTCGGAAGAGGAATGATTCGGGTCCAGAGCTGCCGCTAGGACGGCCACGGCACGTCGCGAAAGTCTAGCTCTCAGTGGGGGTGGCCATGGGGATATCGATGCCTATAAAACTTCTGTCATGTCTCTCTTGCTTTAATTCGTGTGAAACGTTCTAATTATCGTTTCTTTTCTATAAAAAAATGGTTCGTTTTACTTTATTTTAAGCGTTTATAATTAATGAAAAGTTTGCATATAACTCAGTTTCATCGGTATTTAAAAAAGATAATGTCACATCAGTTTTGGTCTTGTTTCGGATCCTTAGTCTGTCCCTTGACGCACATTTCAACAGGGTTAATGGCCTATGTACCGTGTAACACCGAGCAGCTTAGTTGAGCTCAGTGACACTTGGGAGATATCAACGATCGTTGGCTTCATGACAGTTAAGAGCTTAGGTAACTAGGTGTTAGTGACTTAATAGGGAGTTTTAGTAGATCGTTTTCAAACGCCCGCTACCGCTACCAGCGCGCGCTTCAGAGCATGCATCGAAGTGGCAGCGCGAGCTCCCGCTACGATTATCGTGGCCTGAAAACACGATATACTAAAACTCTCTATTATGTCCGACGCCCACTAGAGCGATGAACAAACAACCGATAGCGGCAAGTTTCAGACACGTGCAGCATGCACACGAGTATTTTTGGCAGGCTCGCAATCACACGTGCTTGCTTCACGAGCACCGAGCAACTATACTTCGTTTCAGCTTGGGTCCAGACGCAGCCGATGCTACAAGCACGAGCGTGTGGCCCTGAACGGTGCCTGTACTGCACGAGCGCGCGTGCTTGGCAGGGACGCTGGATGCCCGGAGCTCGCGCTTGTAGCATCGGCTGCGTCTGGACCCAAGCTGAAACGAAGTATAAACGCCTGCCAAATGTACCCATATAGCGTGCATGCTGCACGTGTCTGAAGGCTTGTCGGTGGCTGTCGGCTCTGTCTGTTGCTCTAGTGGGACTCGGACATTATATAGTGGCGGGATTAGTACCCGTGTCATGACGGGCAATCTAAAGGCCTTTAGAACGAGCTTCTTTATAAAATTGGCGAACCAGTACACGCGGTACGGCACGTGCGCAGTCAACATCGCGACCAGATTGGCCGATTTTATAAAGGAGCTTGAGTGAAAAGGACCTTTAGAACGCCGTCTGACAGGGATATAGATTTCCTTCATACATGTACGCGCTTTTGCTTGAGTGGTGACTTCTCGGACATTTTTCAGCCCAGTCGTTTTTTATCGCTTTTGAAATGCGCGCAATCCGGTGACTCCTAGAGCGCGTAGCCTTGGCTAATGCCTAGACGCCATCTACAGCATTAGCCACGCACTGAGTGCGAAGGCGCGTCATGCGCTGGTCCACTCTGTGCAACAAAATAAGTCTTCGCCTTGAGACAGACATGTAGGCACCCTTGCCTAGATGTTTCGGTGGCGCCCTCTTCTTTCCACCCGTGACGTCACGACCCGCTAGGATTTGCCCAACGTTACTGCATTGGCTTAGTTAAGGAACTGCTCATAGATGGTGCTTGCACCGTCTATGAGCAGTTTCACGACTTGCCTCCCGTCGTTCGACGCGCCGTCGCTTTGGGAGGATAGCTGCCATGGTAACTGCAGCGTTTTCTATGGAATACGTACGTTTCGAAGCACAGCGTCTACGTCGCCTAGATGGCGTTTCACCGTACTCTATGAAACACAGGTTTTGAATAGAAAATCTAGATGGCGCTTAAAACGATGGGAGGTGGATTGAAGAGTGAGAGGGGTACCCCTTTCCGCGGGGGTTCCTCAACTGTGCTATGGTGGATTGAAGGGGTAATCTATCCACCATACCTGAGGTAATCTACAGCATGTAAACTAGCGCTTTTAAGGGGGATTCAACCGTGATTTATTGTAGATTTTTCCTTATAGATGACGCAGAATTTTTCCGGATAAAAACGAGTTGCATGCTCGCAGCTCCGCATGCAGGTCGGGCGCTCGAAGCCTTTGAAAGTGAAAGGGAGGCGCCGCGCGCCTCTCTTACTTTCAAAACTGATTTAGCGAGCAACGGCAGCGTATTCTGTTATGATTGCAGATAACCTTTCTTAAACCACAGTAGTTTTATACGTTGGTGATTGCGATGCATTATGTTATACGGCGAGTTCATATCATAAATTCTGAAGCGCCTTTCAGCAAATAGATATTTCTATCTTTTAAATTTATCGTTAATACGGCAACAAATGTAACGAGATAACTAAGTATGGCAAAGTATCGCGCTACAAGCAATACATTGTAAATGTATTTCACTACTGAGATACAAATACATTTTTTAAGTGTATCTCGATACAGAGATGCAGATACCCGAAACGCCTCTAAGGTACTATCGCCAGGCACGTATCCAGGGGGAGAGGGGGGGGGGGGCGGGGGCGGGAGGGGCTGGGGCCGCCCCCCCCCCCAAATCTTTAATTTTGCTGGGACATCTTCTCCCCGCCTTCTCATACAGCATTTTGTCATGGGCGCCCCCCCCCCCCCGAAACAAAATCCTGGCTACGTGCCTGACTATAGTGATACATTTGTATCGCGATACTGTTCAGCCCTGCAGCCAGGCTTGTATAGGTCAGTGGTAATCGGCGGTCAGGCCAGTTACGAACATATTAGACTTATAAAATATAAATGAAAAAGCAAGTAGATATAAATGACCCAAATGGTCAAATTTACGGTGCCCTTAAACTGAGTTTGAAAATTAAGGCTGAGGGCATAAAGTGACGAAGTTTGATCCAATGAAAAGCACAATCTGTGTGAGGGCTCAGCTGAATTTCATTGCGCAAATTATGATGCGACGAAAATATAACGGCGGTTTTAGTTACTTCAAACTTACGAAAACAGAAAACAGGGTCTTTGCGATCTAGTGTGCATTTACTGAATTTTATTAGTGTTGATCATATTTATCTTTTTTCAATTACTATTTGTTTCATTAGATTTATTGCCTAACTGTGTAATCATTAGCGACTACACTGCTAGTGAGTTGCACAGGAGTAGAGAAAGGGGGAGAGGAAGGTGTGTGCCTGGCAAAATATAGCTGCTAGTTCCTGTACGGCCGGAATAAGATTACTATTTTAACGTGATAGGGTTAAGGAGCTCGGGTCGCAGAAAAGCCGGCGTCGGCTTCGGCGGGGCGGGAAAATCTTGATAGGTCGATAGGGTCATGACGTCACAGTCACATGACCTCGCGCGGGAATTTCAAACAACCCACAATGCTTACGTGAAACATGACGTCACGCGTGGAATGAGAGTGGTTAAAGCATGATATGTAATGCGAATTAAAGGTCGCCGCATGCCTCAAATCACATGACTTTATAAAGTAATCATTTGCCTTAAAGTTAGAAAAGTGTAAGAATTTTAGGCGGGATTTGAACCCACGACCCTTCGGTGGTGAGCCAGACACGGTACTGACTAGGCGACGCAGACTTTTTTTTTCTTCTTTATTTTACGCCACGCAGACACGCTTACATGGCTCGGGAACGAGCGGGAATTTATAGCGTTCCACTCTTAAAGGCGAAGCTTAAGCGCCCCCTGTAATTTTAAGTTCAATACGATTACAGCCCGTTTGTATTCATACAATAAGCAGACTATCTAAGTGCATGGTGGTTGTGGTGGTGTTTTCGTATTATATATATATATTTTTTATTTTTTTATTTTTACAGGATGGCGGGGGAGGATGCATAGAGGTATCTGCCGTGGAGAGGGTTGCTCAAGCAAACGTGAACATTAAGCAGGGAATTCGGGGTAATTCAAAATGTTAGATTAAGAGTCACAGCCTTGTCGCCGTAGGTATTGTACATAGCCAATCACAATAATAAACTCTTGCTGTCGTCAAAAGACATCAACAACAAAAAATAAAATAAAGGAACACGTTTTGCAAGGTTTTTGATTCCAAAATTTCTTCCCCGTCTTTCCTCTGTCAGGCTGTTTGGTGACTTGAACTCCCTGGCGGATTTTTCCGGATGCATCACGCTTCTTGACAGCTCTGCCGGGAATGTGCTCTTTACCGAAAGTGCACTTCAGTGTTCGGCCCATCCGGAATGTTTGTTTTTGCTGTTCATTACGAGCAGTTTGACGTTGTCTGGTGGGGGTACAACGAACCAGTCATCGCGCAGGCTCCTTCTGCCTCACCACGAGTCAACCATCGAGAGTTGTTGACGTGTTTGCCGGAGGGTGGAAAGCCCCCATGACAGGTGAGTGATCGATTGCGGAGGAGATGCCACCAACAGGCCTTGCCAGGACACCAGCTCCGATTCAGAGAAGGATGTACCTAAAAAGATAAAATCAGCGTCGTTTCAATAATTCACCAAAGACGAACGAACCTTCTGATTGTCACTTGGCGTGCCACAAAATTGAAGCAATGGTGAGGGTGACAGCTGGTAAATGAGCATAGTTGTAACCTGAAACTGATACGGACAGTGACAAAACACAGAACGACACGGACTGTCGTTCTGTGTTTTGTCCCTGTCCGTATCCCCAGTCTCGGGTTTAACTATGCACAAAATTGCTTTTTGTGTTTTTAGACAAAATTTGAGCTGAGCGAAGAAGCAAAAACTCTAAAAAATGGTCTCTCTCCTACCTGTTCTACTCGAAGTCTAACAGGTTTAAAGAAGTTTTGTTGAAAATATACTGTAATTTAGCAATTTTATAAAAACCACTTCGTACAAAAAGGGACGTGCAAGCAGCTGCACTCTGAAGACGGATTATATATATATATATATATATATATATATATATATGGCCAGGGGGACATTATTTGGGTGGCTAATCTTCGCGATAAGTCGGCTAATTTAAAATTTGTTAATTAACTCTTTACTTAGTAAAAATAGACATGGTTTCAATTAAATACTTACTGCGCGTCATCGACAACCACTAAACCAACTCCTTTTAGAACGACTTGAAGCTCGTGGGAACCTTGGGGCGCACCAAAGTTACCACTCGTGAAGCAGGCGCAAAGCTAGCAGTGACGGCACGCAATGATAATCTAATCATCCGCGTTCCGAACCGCTAGTCTTGTACCTGCTCCACGAGTGGTAACTTTAGTGCACTACTACGCTTCTCACGCGCTTTAGGAAACCCCAATGTCCTCCAGTCCAGCAACGCAACCCTGTGTTCTGAAAATCCCCTTCTGATACCTAATTCCCGTATTGACTATTGATGACGTGGTCTCGACCATAAAAGAACTTGCCCCAAAGAAGTCATGTGGGAAGATGGGATCCCGGCCTTTATTGTTAAAGGGTGCTCTGATATCTTGGCTCCTGTACTACATCACATTTTTAGCATGTCCTTAATAACAAGTACATTTCCGTCAGCCTGGAAAACTGCTTTGGTTGTGCCAGTACACAAATCTGGAAGCTCCACGTGTAGCGATAACTACAGACCAATAGACCTATTGCTGTCTTACCCAAGCATCAAGGAGAATGCAGGGATTGGTGTTCCACGCGCCGCACGTGCTGGCCTCGGCAGTAGTAATTTTTCCAAAGCAAAAACCTAAAACAAATGGCATCTTGCACGCGCGTTCGTCAATGCTTTCTTTTGGTTATTTACTTCGAATCTTTTATACAGGAAAGGCGTGCGCGTGCGGCGCGTGGAACACCAATCCCTGCATTCTCCTTGATGCTTGGGTAAGACAGCAAATGGTCTATTGCATTGCTTTCTGTTTTTTCGAAGGTTTTTGAAAAAGTCATTTTTAAGCGTGTGAGTTTTCATCTTAAGCAGACGCTCAGTCCAAATCAGCACGGTTTTTGTCGTGGACGATGTGTTGAAACAAATCTTTTAACCTTTTTGGAGTTCGCGAAATCTATAGTTGGGTACCGTGGTCAAGTTGATGTTATTTATTTTGACTGTTCGAAGGTGTTTGACGTCGTAGATCACAAATTATTGCTGTCGAAGCTGTTACATATGGGTCTTTCTTCGGGTTTCTGCGACTGGTTTGCTAGTTATCTTTGTGAACGCTCAAACATGGTTTCCTACTAAGGATGCAAATCATTCCCTTATCTGTTGAACTCTGGGGTACCACAAGTGTCGAACTTTGGATCCTTGCTTTTTAATATTTTTGTAAATGGTCTTGTAACTAGTGTGAGTGACTCAATGATACTTCAGTATTCTGATGACGTGAAAATTTATCGTAGTATCCACTCGCCTGTGGACTGTGAATTGTTACAACAAGATATTGATGCAATTCATTTGTGGTGCTGTGCGAACTCGCTGGTTTTAAACCCCACCAAAACTAAGGTTGTTTCTTCTCCCCTAAGGCAAATGTTGTTGTACATCGTTACGCATTAGACAGCTCTGAAATTTCAAGATCTTCTGTTGTGCGTGACCTTGGCATTTTGTTCGATTCACGCCTGAGCTTTAACTATCATGTTTCAAAGGTTATTAATGATTCTTTGCGAATCTGCCAATCGTTCTTCAACATTACCCGTGACTTCCGGAATTACAGCTGTATACTGAACCTTTGTCGGGCTTTGGTTCTGTCACGGTTGGACTTTTGTTCTACGGTATGTAATTATTTGGGTGTTAGTCAGACCCTCAGATTGGAGATCATACAGAGATGACTTGTGAGAATTGTCTACGATCGCCACATTGGACGGAGTGTCTTTTATGATTATGTGCTTCTTTTGGGCACTCTTGGTCTTTTGCCTCTTTCAACTAGGCGACTAGTTTGCGACATGGTGTTTTTATATAAGTTGTTCAATTCTGTTTTGACTCTCCAATGTTAATGAGTAGAATCTCAATTCATGCAGTGTTTGTACACGTTCCACAATAAAAGGAACGAAAGCTCGTTCCTCGTTCCTTCTAATTTTTGGAACGCGTTCCCGTTACAAGTTCCATATGTGAAAAAGGAACTCGTTCCCGTTACAGTTAACAAGATGGAACGTATCGTTAAATATACGTTACATTTGTATTTTGACGATTATCACATTTGACTAAATTAAACAAAGTTTCTTTTTATCTATCCCATCAAATGACGAGATAGGAATTTGAATGTCGTGATGGAAGGACACCAAGGGCCCTAATCTGGACACTTGGCGAAAAAGTCAGTTAGAAACCCGGCGACTGCGATTGGCCGGCGCCAAGGTCAAGTGCGGCGTCGGCCGATCCCGGCCGCCAGATTTCTCGTCGACTGTTTTGCCAAGCGTCCAGATTAGGGCCCCAAGAGAAGAAAACAAGCGGAAACAAGGTTTCATTTGTTGATATATTCACCTTTAGAAATGTCAGCTTTTAACCATATTGAGGTTTGTGGTGGTCTGTTCAGACGAACAAAATGTACTGTTATCCACACTGCACGATCGTTTTACAGCAACCTCACACGTTTCAACATAACAAAGTCCCTTGTTTGAACTTAGCTACAGTTGCTTCTCGATTTTGCTGTCCACAAGACGAGCAAGTAAAGGAGAGGGTAGGACTTTTGGAAGGTGAGTTTTGAAAACTGCCAATCGTTCTTCGTGAAGGTTGGGGACAAGGAGAGAGGGAATAAAGGTTGATTTTTGTGTATCTTCTAAGTGACCGATGTTCGGGTTACAAGGGTGCACTCGATATCTGGTAACCTGTTCTTTTGTTGTAACCGTAGGTCTCTTTGTGGAAGTTCAGTTGTGGCTGTAGTCGGCCTTAGATTACTGGATGTATGAGGATTCCTGGAAGCAAAGAAAGTAGCTGAGTTTGGGACGTCCCTCTTTCTGTGTATTTTCCTTCGACAAAAAGTATTGCTTTTCGTACCGCAGTCTTGGGCACAGCAAAAAGAATCAATGTCCACTAGCTCTCCTGCGCCCGACTGTTACCAAGCGAGAACCCCAGAATATAAACCCTAAGATAAGTAACAAAAAGGTTAGCGAGACCCTGTTCCTCGTAATGACATTGTGTTTATACTTTTTTTTTAGAATTTCCTCTTAGAAATAAAATAAAAATTACCCCACGGGACGAAAATAAAAGGAACGCCGTTCCTTCTTCCGTTCCCGTAAAAATGTAACGAGTTCCCGTTCCAGTTCCACCGATGCAAAATGGAACGGCGGCGTTCCTGCGTTCCTTCTCAAAGGAACGCGTTCCAGGAACGCCGTTCCTTGGAACGGCTTTCCGTAGAACACTGAATTCATGTCCCCCAGCGACAAAATAGGTCTACTCCTTTTTTTTACCCCTCTTATCTAGAGTCCAGTCTCCCGCTGACACGGATGATGCTCACGTACAAGTATTTAAACCCTCACGTGGACTTTTTTTATACCTCTTAAAAGGTTCAAGAATAGTAATGTGGTTAGGATTGCCGTGCAGTTTGTTTAGCTCAGTGCTGTTTTATAATGTGAAATGTAACCCTAAAAAGGCCCCTAAAGCTGTTTGGGAAACACAATAAAACTCTGATTGATTGATTGAAAGCCTTTCTGAAAATTACTTATTTAGTGGTTTTCGATTACGCTCAGCAAGTTTGTAATTGGAACCATATGTCTATTTTCATTATTTAAAAAGTTAATTAACGAATTTTAGTTAATTAGCTTATTGATCGTTACGATTAGCTCCCTATACTATGTCCCCCTGGCGGTATAACTTACCTGCACAAACCGCATAAGTGTAGCTTTCATGGCTTTTTAAAACAAATCTGTAAAGTTTGAAAATAAAAAAATAAAACCTCGCGTACATAGTACATACACAGCAAAGTGAACGCCTGCAGTCAAGAATTATTCCTTTCGTTCCTCAAGTTGTCTATAGACGCTGACGCAATCTTAGGGACGCAATAGTTGGGTAGCGTTCCTCGTTTTGCACCGTGTATTAAACATCTTAAATTTTTACTTCCGTTCATACACGATGCCTGCTCATTGGCCACTATTATTATTCGCCCGCGTCATTCTACATAGCAATATAATTAAGAAAAACAAAACTAAGAGACCTGCACCGAAGAAGCTTGGAACAAACTCTGAAGTTGGTAAAATAAAATAATAACGATTCACGTAGAAAGTTTCATAAACGCGATCTTCGCCTCCAAGCCGTGTATACCGTTATCGAATTCCTTCCTCCGCAGTCGCAGACAGAAAAAAGAAAACAATGCGGGGAATCTTGCTGGCGGACATGACGGTCATCCGAAACGGGGAAGCGGCAATAAAAAACGAGGTAAAGAGTTCGAGGAAACCCCCTGGTGCAATCGAGGCTCGGTGCAGGCTATCGGCTCGCGGTCATCTCGGGGTCGTGGCTTCCCTCCAGAATACCCAAGCAGCGCAAGGGTGTCAGCGGAAGGGCACTGCCCCCAAGGACGACGACGCGACGGCGTAGCGGTCCGGTATCTCAAAAGAAAAAACAAAACAAGATCGTTTTGGGCTATCGGAACCACGCATCGAAGCAGCGCAGAAGCCGCGAAAGACCCTGGAGTTTTATGGCATGCGGCATCCGCCAATACCATCTATCAAGCAAGGCCTGCCCTTTTCTCCCGCAAACGTCATCACTACTGGATACACGCATCGTCGCCTAGCTTTTGTCAGCGTCGTCGACAGCGCGTCTTGCGGTGTCTTACAACGAGTGCGATGGTAGCAGGCGGCGACGCCAAGACGAATGCGTCTGTCGCTTTGCGGCGACGCGTTCGCGTCGCCGCCTGCTATCGTGCGAATGTGCTGAAGGCTCTCCTCGAGCCTTCGGCGCATTTGCCACACGTGGGGCGGGTAGGGGACCCACTAGCGATGACGTCATACGCGAACCTTGTCTAAGTGGTTTTGCATCCGCTCGGTTGTGTTCGCGCTCGGGAGAAGCGTCTAATAGACGCGTGAATCGTACCAGACTTGAAGACCATGTCCGGTTCCCTGGGAGACCGCATAACGTATGCCGCCGTGGTGGTCATGCGGTCGTGGGTCATGCAAAGTAGAGCGATAAGCGCGCGCGCGTGGCATTGATGTCGCTATCATGTGCCGCAGGTGCACGAAACACACGAAGTCAATGCCGCTTGTTATTTTATTTCCGTGAGTTATCTGTAGCATTCGGAGAGAGAGTAGAGGCGATGTGATAAGGAACTAACACGATCTTGTTTACCAGGAGGATGGCCGTCTCCGTGACAAGCGTCTTAGATCGACCACTGGTCGGTTGCGTGTTCTGTTACCTTTTTGTTTTCTTTCTCGATGCTGTTTGTTCGTTTGGATTTTTGATATTCAGAAAATGATTTGTTATTGTTTTGATGTTCTTTTTCGGCCATGCATATCTTAATTTCAGAGAAGGAATTGCGCGATAAAATTTTAGTTTGGGCTTTCGGGCACGTTTTAACACGACCTTGTCATGCTTTCTTTCCGTGTGCGTAACAACATCGATTTCCTATTGGTTGGTTTTATTTGTGTTAGAAAAGAGTCCCATTCCAAGTTAGTCCGGACCGTTCGACCGTCGTAAATAAAATAGCCACCACCTCCTCAGTTAGCTCTTTAAGCTAGAAAGATGAAGTAAAGTAAAGAAAACAAAATCAAAACAAAACGGGCTTCTTCACATTGTCATAGACATCAACGTAATTAACACGGCTGTTCATTCACGCCTGGAGTTTTATTCTCTTTTAACTTTTGAAAAGTTATGCAGAACGACTCTCTCTTTAGAGACATCCTGCTTACTTTCATTGCCAGCGTGTGTATGTTGTAGACTATAACATGTGGTGCGTTCCATATATGATATACACCATATTCATCAGGATTTTGCTTGTACCGTACGTTCATTTGACGAAGGTTTATTGAAGGTGCCTGTTACGCCGACAAATGAGATGCGTAGCCTTGTTACCCATAGAGTTGTTAAAGTAAGAACTTATATAGTTACTATCTCCGTTTCCTGGAGAGATCAACGCGGTTTTACTTTTCTATGTATACAACCTTACACAGCACTTTTGACCGCAGTTCTTGATTTTTTTGACGGCATGAGTCTCTGTATAAGCTACTTCCAATAGTTTGAGGTGGTTATGCATCATTTTGTCGTTAATTAGGAGTTTTATAATGATATTTGTACCTAGAGTTGGCGTTTCCACTTCGACGCTTGCTTTAATGCACCCACCCCGGTATCGAACCGTCGCAAACGATATGAGTATTACTAGGGGCTTTTAGCAAACCGTTACCGTGTTCCACTTACTGCACCGCCTTAGTCTATGAAGCATGCTAAAAGTCCCTATTAAAATGGGCTATTAGCAAACTGTTACCGTGTTCGGCGTACTGCACGACGGAGCCTTTGAAGCATGCTTTTAAGTGCACGTCCCGCGGTCACGGTATCTCTTACGAAATATTTATCCACTTTCTACAAAATGTTTATAGAAAATAGTGTATGGAAGCTATAGATATTTTAAAGAAAATGTATGCAATTGTCTATCCACAGTCCATCTATATACTTTCTATAGAAATTAATGTATATAGGTAGAGTGCATAGAGTTTATAGAAAACAGAGATTTAAAAAAAACACGTTTTTATCCTTTTTCTTACAACAATAACACAGTTTTCCGGAAAAACAAACAAATTAATTCTGAATATTAATTTTAAGATTGTCACGATACATCCATGGAAACATGATCTCGCCACTTGCCGTGTGCACATACGAAGATATCACAAATATCCACTCCACAGAGCACTCATAACACTAGTAATTCAGTAGTGTGGACAGCTACACTGATGAAAGGCAATCACTTAGACAAGGATCATTCCAGAAGAAAACAAAGATTACAAGTATATTGCTCTTTTCGCACATGATTTATACGAAATGAGGTTTATGAGGGTTGGTGAACTGCATCTCCAACTATAAAGCATTGCAAGAGGAGACAATTTTTGACACAGTCGCAAAAGCAGCCTCCGCAAAGAGCCTCCAACTCGGTTTGATGTCGCTTCTGTGCACTGCATATTATTTTTCTATCAATTCTAGTCTACATAAATGCTATAGAAATATAGTGGCAGAAAGTCTATTGAGACGTAGTGATAGAAATGCTATGCCATTTATATTGTCTGTACTCTATAGACTTCCGTTGGAAGAAAGTCAATAGAAATTCTATTGAAAATTGTCGACACGACTTGATTAGATAGAAAGTTGAAAGAGTCGTTAAAATGTAACAAGGATTTCTATAGACTGCCTGAAATATTTTTTTGTAAGGGATCCCCCGGGCGCGCGCTTTAAAGCGTGTTTCGAGGGCTCCGGTAGTGCGGTACGCGAAAAAGGGTAACGGTAGCTAAAAGTCCCCAATACCTTTAAAGGGGATTTGTTCACTCAGTGACCAAATTTCGTTACACCAACCTGAGTTTCAGGAATGCACTAGAGTATTAAATCTTTCGGAACCAAAGGTCCATTATGAAGATGTAATGAAGGTTATAAAGCATTTAGATGTTTCGTTGAAAGCGGTGATTTTTAATAAAATCCAGAAATATGACAATTTGTAGTTTCTTTAGCGTATTTAAATGTAATTTTAGAATTAAAGTGACAAAAGGCAGACGTGACTATAAAGACTTGCTTGTGGGTACTAGAGGTATTACCAATCTTAATTTTAGGATTATGACGACTAAATGTTGTAGCATTTGCGTATTTGTGCATATACACTTGACAGGACGGTTTTGATAGGTTTATTTTAAGATGTTCAACGAAATGGCGAGATCAGCATCAAGTGCCCTAGAAAAACCTTAAGACGGAACATATTTTTTTCGAGCTTGCACGGACGGCGGCTCGTGGCACGCGTCGTTTGCCTGATACCAGTGAGATCGGTTTTGCCGGAGAACGACGAGATTACCCATCACCATATAGAATAATGAAGGTATCCGAACGGGGGGATCAGTGGCCGAGTGGGCTAGCGCACACCAGCTCGGAGCACGTGGAGCGAAAGCTCGCGCTGCAGAACCCAAGGATCCTGGGTTCATTTCCCACCCTGCCCGTTTCGATCTGGATGAGCATCGTACCGGCGTGCGGTCGTTTATCACTACTGCGTGGTGCACGTTAAAGACCTCAGGCTAGCGGTTGTACTGCACTGGCTAAATTGCTCATCTACAGCGAGTGACTCGTCGCGACTTTAAATGGCTGACCAACTACTCGCTGTATAAATATCCCCACAACCCAATTTTTATCCTTTCCCTCCATGGAACGTAATCACAGTCGGATGGCTCCACTCAGCAATTGAACCCGAGCCCGATGTCGAGCGTCCTTCGACGCGTTGATTAGACACGAAGCCCAGCCGAGGACTGACGTAGCACTCGTACCCAATCTGTGTCTTCACTTAATCTCATTGAACGTCAAAATTCTAATGCACAGGCTCCGTGCATGGCGTTTTGGTGCTTTTTTGACAGTTTATAACTTTCTTTCTTTGTATCCTACAATTATAAAGTTAATGTCAAATTAAAGCACTGTTTTTCAACGATACTTTAATGTCTCGATATTACGATTATTTTTAGTTGTTAGGTATTTATTCAGCATTTAATTGACCACAGTCTTTAACATTGAAACAATTATTTCCCATCGTCCACGATATTTTACGTGAGCGTTAGGTTGCATATAATGAATTATAAAGGTAAGCAACAAACTGTACATATTATGCATATTTTAAAATAAAAAATAAGGCTAAGAATGGTATTATTTTATCGTGCTATAAAAACTAAATCACGTAAACTAATCAAAATTACGAGACATTAAATTACGATGCATCCTTCGATAGTACATTATCTAGAAGTTCCATATTGATATATTACACGTTAAGAATGTTATTAGACCTCAAACGTTTCCCATTCAGTTACGGCAAATTGCAGTTTCCTAATATAAAATACAGATGGCGACAAGTGTTCAAGAATAGCTTCATGTGCATTTGCCGTCGTGTGCCGCTTGGAACGCGACGTGAAAGACAGAAAAAGCGCCAGATGTCAGGGTGTCAGATGCCTGAGTGGAATTCTTAAAATCTATCAGTGAGACGGTGGACTTTAGCATCAAAAGGTCTATGCGACTGTTGAGTTTAATGGTAAAAGATCAACACCCTCAGCTTCCTCTTTCTAAAGTCTCGATCAGTACTTCAATTCCTTGTTTTCTTCTTTCTTCTCTTCGAATTCCTCAACATCCTCACGAGCAAGCAAATCTGAATGGATTTCAAGTAGATGCAGCTTTTGAACTGGTCTTCGATATACGTTTCCATCTCTGTCTCTGACGAGACATGCTCTTACGCGCCCATCAGTTCCGGCGTAGACCTCTGTAATTGGGGCGAGCTTCCAAAATATTTTGGACATTTTTTGTCCTCTAATGGGACTATATGCGTCATCAACTTTCAACGAAGCAGCCTTGAATTTGGGTTCTACTTTACAGTTTCAAATAGTCGATGCCTTCAGCCACAAGAAGGGACGACGACTCTGCGACGTCTTCGTGCAAATCGGCTCGGTGGTCGGGCGTGTCGCACGGAATGTGTCCTAATTCCCTTGATCGGTCCAAAATTTTTCTCGCAGGAGGACAAATGCGCCGGTACCGCGAACGACAGTTCTGGAATAATGGTCCAGTGGCGTACCAACTTGTTTTTGAGTGGGGGGGGGGGGCAAACCAGACCCTCCCCCCCCCAGGCCGGGGGGCAGTGCCCTTAGTATCCCTTGGGCGCCGCCGACCAGTGTTTGCCCTTCCCAGTGGTGGCTGTTTCGGGGGGGGGGGGCAAAACACATGCCTTGCCCTCTCACTCTGAGAACGGGGGAAGGGGGTAAGCGCCCCTCGCCCCCCGGTTGGTACGCCCATGTAGATGTTCCACACCCGTCGTCCGCCGCCATCGCCGTCCAGCCCGCATGATACGCGATACGACGCCATGTTGAGAATTACGCAGTGAACGCAGAGAATGCTTCCGGCTCTCTGTGCAACCTTTTTTTTTTCAATCAACGTATTTGCAGTTTTTAGAAGCCAGAAAAAATGGGTTCCATCTTTTTTTCTATTTTTAATATTGAGCATGTGCTTTCAATGACCCACGACTTTGATTAAATTTGGTGGTTGTGTCTAAACCTTAGAAAACGGGCCGTGACCACGAAGAGAGCGAGCGCGACTCAAACCGGCCAGTTCTCGATCGGCGGTTTCCGGGCGGAAAGAAACCGAATTTCGAGCCGCAAACTCTGTTCTGGGTAGTTGGGCTCTCATATGTCATGTACAAATAAAAACCTCGGCGAGCATAAATACCCTGTCAATGTCCCTTTAAGTGCGGTCCAAACCAGCCTGCAAAACGGTCGTGCGGGCCACGGTGCGAGTACGTCCGGGAGCCGGGAGTGACGTCGCCTGGGGCGTCACCGTTGACGTTTTCCCGCTCCCGGACACTGGGGAGTTCTCGCTTCTCGGGAACCTTACCAGAGGACAAAAGGGTCGTGCTCGTTTTTCCGAAATTCTGAACTATATGTCTATTTGGAATCCTTGTCCTTTATTACATAACCCACGTTCATTCTTTTGATCGTACTAAATAATTTACTACCAAAAAAAAAAATCAGTTTTTCGGGGAGCTTTTTTCTCAGTTCTACAAACACTTCACGATAAGTAACCAATATGAAATATTTGTTGTCTGCGTAAGATGGTGACGTAGACCAGACTCGATGGGAGCAGCCATAGCCAGCTAGAGCGTAAGATATCGCTCCAACAGCAGCGCCATAATGATGTCACGCACGCAAGTCAACGGGGCTGTGTTCCAAATCTTACCCAAATAGATCCGAGTTACTCCGGCGGGTGGTGTCACGCGACAACACAGATTAAAAAACGCTGGACTCTGGTAGGTTTCAGTGCGCCAATGTACAAAACCCTTACCCTGGAGTAATATAGAGTAAATTCTGGAACACGGCCCGGATGGCATCTGACGTCTCATATTTTGTTCACATAACTGTAAGATGATCGACTTCTTTGAGCTGAGCTCCACCGTCGCCTTTTACAGCGCAGTCGGCTTCTAGGTTTCGAGCCGTACGCCGACTCCCCGCATCGTCAAACGAAAGACCGTTCGTCGTCCGACGACGAGAGTAGGGTGACGACATCGGCGGCGCATGTGCGGCTTAAGCGCCGTTCACACTCTTGCGACCGAATACGACCGAGAGAGACCAGACCGGTTTTTAGGACCGGATGCGCTACAGCGGAGCTGGTCCTAAGAGAGCGCAAGAGGCTTAAAAACCGGTCTGGTCTCTCTCGGTCGTACTCGGTCGCACTCGGTCGCAAGGGTGTGAACGGGCCTTTATGCAGGCTCTCGACTTCGTGGTACAAGCCAAACGACGAAAGAGAAAGCCAGCTGGGCGTCAGACATGTTCCTTCCCATCCTTAGAAAGTCAGCCGCGCCAGTGGCACACACCATGTCTTCGATCGACAGGGTGCTCAGGCTGCTCGGTTACAAGATCGGCAGCAAGCTGGGAGACTTCAGGGTCCGCTCCCCCGAAGACCGCCGCCCGGCCAACACCGGCATTACCCCTGGAGCCCCACCACAGGGGTGCTGGACTCTCTGCATCGCCAGAAATTCGGCCTGCTCGTCTGCAAGTCGGGTAAACAGGGAGCCCTCGCCAGGCGCTCGAGACCCGCGTGCTAGAAGTCAGCGGCCCATGGTGGCTTCTGAAGACCACCTTCGCGAAGACCACTGCTAGGCATAAGGCTTTTCACCCTCTTCAACCGCAACATCAACCCCTCACCCTCGTTCACAAGCTTCATTTAAACCATCATAACCATCTTTTTCTAAATTCATCTGTACAATTGGAGACTCCAGCGAAATCGACGCCGCGTAGCGGCAACGCAGAGAAGCTCATGAGAGGAGGTCGTTTCGACTCTCGTCTGCTGTCACTGCTTGGCTCTCGTAGGCAGCATAGAAACAAACAAGGGCTACGTTTGACATGGATGCGACTGCTGCGCGTCGGATCCAGTTAACGAATCGAATCGGTCCATGTAAACAACTCGGATCGGATCGGATCCCATCCGATCCGATCCGCTGGGAAGGGGTGGTTTGAGATGGTCAATCCGAATCGAGACTCTCCATGTATACGCTAGCGGATCGAATCGAGTGCTGAGCGAGGATCACGGGAGCTTTGCTCCCGTAATCCCTCGCTCCCGTAAGGCAAACCGGACACCTCGGAAACAATCTGAAGGTCACGAGGTTTGCGTTGTGATTCTTCGACACGAGGTGCCTCTACTGGTCGATCCGAATCCATGTAAACGTAGTGGTTGAAGTGGATCCGATTCGCTAACTGGATCCGATGCGCTGCTGTCGCATCCATGTAAACGTAGCCATAGTTTCCAGTAATTATTTTTATGCTTCCGCTGTGTCATTCCTACGCACTGAATAGGAGAAGGTTTTTACCGTCAAAAAATCGCTTTATTTTCATATGCAACACCGATTTTATGCTGAAGTGCAAGAAATTTATGGTGGTCCGCGTGCTGAACGACGAAAACGACCTCCTTTCGTCCACCATTTTGTCTGACCAGTGCGCCCCCTATAGTACGCTGGAGTCGCAAATACCATCTCATCGTCGTTGGACGCGGCGCCGCGGGCCTTCACGGTATGGGCTACCCACCTTTCTGCGGCGTCGCGGCTCTCCTGAGCCGAAATGAATGAATGAATGAATAAATGAATAAATAAATGAATAAATGAATAAATGAATAAATAAATAAATAAATAAATAAATAAATAAATAAATAAATGAATAGAATGAATAAATAAATGAATAAATAAATAAATAAATAAATAAATGAATCAATAAATGAATGAATAAATGAATAAATAAATGAATGAATAAATGAATAAATAAATAAATAAATAAATAAATAAATAAATAAATGAGTGAATGAGTGAATGAGTGAGTGAGTGAGTGAGTGAGTGAGTGAGTGAGTGAGTGAGTGAGTGAGGTGAGTGAGTGAGTGAGTGAGTGAGTGAATGAGTGAGTGAGTGAGTGCAGTGAGTGAGTGAGTGAGTGAGTGAGTGAGTGAGTGAGTGAGTGAGTGACGTGAGTGAGTGCAGCTGAGTGCAGCTGCAGCTGAGTGCAGTGAGTGAGTAAGTGACGTAAGTAAGTAAGTACGCAAGTAAGTAAGCTACCAGCATACGTAAGTAAGTAAGTAAGTAAGTAAGTAAGTAAGTAAGTATCAGTCAGTCTATCAGTCTATCAGTCAGTCTATCAGTCTATCTATCTGTCTATCAGTCAATCTATCAGTCAATCTGTCAGTCTATCTATCTATCTATCTATCTATCTATCTATCTATCTATCTGTCTATCTAGTCTATCTATCTATCTATCTATCTATCTATCTATCTATCTATCTATCTATCTATCTATCTATCTATCTATCTATCTATCTATCTATCTATCTATCTATCTATCTATCTATCTATCTATCTATCTATCTATCTATCTATCTATCTATCTATCTATCTATCTATCTATCTATCTATCTATCTATCTATCTATCTATCTATCTATCTATCTATCTATCTATCTATCTATCTATCTATCTATCTATCTAATCTATCAGTAATCTACAAATGAATGATTCATTGTGCACATATTTATGTGTTTATTAGCCACTTGAGAACACAGACGATTTTTATCAGTAGAAATCGGCACGAGAGAGTCGTGTAACAATCGCAGCAGGTACGCAGTTTTAATTTCTTATAAAGTTGAACGTCGTACACAATAAAATCGAAGTTGAACCCCTCTTTCGAATGTGGTGTTTATGAGGGCATATCCTTTTATCTGAAAAAATTGCGCTAAGAGCTGTTTGTTATTTACACTATTATATACTTACTATTTTGAGAAACCCACAACAGTTACCTGAGCATAAAACCAGTGAAAGTAACTGAAGATCCATTTATGGGCTTGCAATAACCAGGTAAACGAAGTAAGTATTGGGTGAACATCATTAAAATAGTTTGCTTTGCATCCTATCTCAAGAAATATGTGCAGCATTGGGATATAGGGGTGCAGTATGTGGCTTTAGGAAAGGTACTTGCACTGGGGGGGGGGGGCGCCCATGACAAACTGCTGTATGAGGGGGAGGGGGAGAGGAGGTCCCAGCAAAATGGAAGATTTCGGGGGAAAACCCTGGCCCCATCCCATGCCCCCCCCCCCCTGGCTACGTGCCCGGCAGATGTCGTGTTGAGTGCAACGTCCCGAAACATTTGCTCGGCTGCCACCAGGATAGCGCAGCCATGATAAAAGACAGTTCGTGTGTTTCACATAAACTTAGTAAGCAATGTACATGATGTACGAGCCATGTATGACGATAACCAGAGGACTGGCCTGAAATGCGCGATTTGTGGAACATGCATGTCCTAGGTACACACACAAGAGAACATTTCAGCTGAACTTGGGTGTTCCTAGAACTCCTGTTGCCAGTTACGCATTCCTAATGGGAAATGCCCATCGAGCTATCGATGAAAAAAGATAGGTCAACGAGAATTTGAAGACACTGTGCTGTTGAGCTTCGATGGAAGACGGCGAAAGGGGGAAATAAACATGGCGTTAAGACAGGAAGCTACCATGTGGTCTGTGTCAGTAACGACTATCAACATAGGCACATTGAAGTTGGATTAAATCCTGTCTGTAACATCAAACAGTAGCCTCTTTCAACAATCCAGGCCGAGGCTTTGCTGCACTTGAATATTCATCTCGCAGACCCGCGGAAGAAAGTGATCGGAACAGACGTGACCCACACGTGCGCCGATGTCGTCCGGACCATCGCGGCCAATGACTCGAAGCCACAGGACCCTCCTGTACGTCTTGCAGCAGTGTATCACAACGCACACGAACCACAACCTAAACGCATGGCGGGTGCTGACACGCCCACACAACACACGCGAACGACGATAAACACGAACCGAACCTGAACTTTCCGCGAGCAGGGGATGAGGAGCCCCCTAATGACAAGCAACCGAGCAGCCGACAGAGCCACCGCTGCTACGGTCGCCAAGCGGCAGAAGACCCGGATGTATTTTAAACCGAAACTCAAAGGCAATCGCGTGATGCAGTATCATGTAAATAATATAAGAGCGTCAATGACTTATCATTTGTTTTTATCATTTTCAATTGGTTGTTTGAACATTAAATAAAGTTGAATATCTGTTCCACATTATATATCACTTATGATGACGTTTGGTTGCCTCTGGTTCCCACACGGTGTCGTATGGTCGTTTCAGAATCTCCAAAAGATGGGAAATTGAAACGCGGTCTTTAAGATCCAGACGCAATATTTGGCCGCAAAACTTGGGAAACAATATCTTTGGGCTTTAATTAATATAGAAAAATCAGGATGACGTTAATACATTTTCATTTTATGACCCCTCAAAGAAGCAGTTGCTTTTTTTGCTACATTCTCCCCTTGAAATCATTCAAAAATCCCACAAGGGGGTCTATTCTCCCTCTCCGGCCCGTCCTGCTCAACCTCCCTCCGTCCGTCGAGGGTGCCCTGGCTGTCGTCCACACAAATCCGCACACATTTCCCCCGTTCATGCCTGCAAAAATTATATTAATAAAGAAAAAAAGAAAGGGTTCCGTTTCCCGAACTGTTCCGGGCCGGACCAAAATGGCCCCGGTTCCGGGAGATAAAACGATTTTGCAAACTTTTAACTCTTTCTTTATTTTTTTTTTTTTAGGGGGAGGTCAGACGAATTGATATTAAGAATGGCAGCTGCCAGAAGCGTGTTTGTGGAACGGTGTATAGATTTATCACAAAAAAATTTTAAATCCACTATTCTCACGTTAGGCAGTTTTGGCGGAGCGTTACCGCTGGCTACCGAGGCCACGTAGTACGTTACGGTACGGCTTGTGGCGGTGCTGAAGATAAGGCTTGGAAGTCAGAGTGCGAGCTTCTGGTGCCAAGCAGGCGGTAACGCTCTGCTAGAATTGACAGCGTCTCATAAGCAAGACAGAAGCTCTTTGTTTTGTATCTATATATAGCACTAATTTTGCGTTGCTGGAGAGTTTTAGCAGCGAGCTGCCGCCATGGCCATCGCGGGCACGGTAGCGCTCCGGGCGCGCACTCGAGAGCATATGCTTCGCAGCGGAAGCTTCCGGTAGCAACACCGTTCTAGGCGGTAGCGCTATGCTAAAACTCCTTAAAGGGCAACTCCGGTCCATACTTTCGATTTTGGGATTATGACTGTTTTTAGTGCAGTCAGCGTCCCTGAATTGCAAGGTGTAATTTCTTTCTCGTTATTGTGCGTAGTTTTAAAGATATCGACGCCTCAAAGTTTTGTTTGGGGCGCGGCCAACAAAACCGAAACTAGCCGCTCGAGGACCCGGCAACACTGGAAATCAGCCGATATGTGAACGTGACGTCAGGATCGTTCTCGTTCAACGAGTACGCAGGCCGAGCGGCACCTTACCTCTGTTGCGCTAGCCGTCTAAAGATAGGAGGTAAGCTGATTTCGTTTTAATTCTGTATACGTGGTAGTTATCCAGCATATGTAGCAAGAGTTAGTGCGTATACCCAAAGCTAGCGACTGGAAAACCCGTGAACTTGTTCGGTGCCTTACTCGGCGGCCGCCGCCGTGCGTGCGCTATGCCGTACTCGTCGCTTGTATACCCAAAGCTAGCGACTGGAAAACGAGTGAACTCGTTCGGTGCCGTACTCGGCGGCTGTCGGCCGTGCGTGCGGTCTTCTGTACTCGTCACTAGGCCTAAATTGTCATCGGGGCTCCGTGGATGGAGCGGCGTTGCTCTACGCCGCACTGCCAGTGACGTACAGTACTGGGGCCCTCTCGCCTTCGCGCTGCGGGTCAGTCCCAGACATGAAGCTTTGAGGCTTTCCGGCGTGGGCCGTGGCGCCCGAACACACGTGTGCTGGGCTGTACACGTCTGTTTTTTCGTTCTTTTTTCCTCGGGCGCGTAAAATCCGAAGTTCAAAGTCCACTCGTCGAACAGCGTTCACCCACACCTTGTCCGATTTCCGGTCCGTTGGAAACTTGTGAAAAAGCACCTCCGGGTTGCGCAGCGGGTTGTTTGAGCAGCCCACAGCGCTACAAGTTGTACTCGGCATCTTTCGAGGAACAGCTGGGCAGTCTTGGGCGCACCGAGTTGCTCGCTAAAACGAGTCTTGGAGTCCTCACAAGCAAATAAACAAAAGGCTATACCGAAGCTACACGGGCTACAGATAAAAGCAACGGCTAAACACGCCAATCACAAGCCGAAGTAGCGGTGGTAGCGGCTCAAAGAAGCGCACTCCGCGCAACGCCCGTACCGGAGGAAAAAAGAGAACGATACTGACGTCACGGCCCAATGTTGCTTTAGCGATCGGCAACCCGCTGGCCGCCCGCTAAGGAGCAGCGGCTCGCGGCGGGTCGCATTTTTATTATCGGCATTAGTTGAGAATGCGGCGTCCCCGGACGTAATATTTTGGCTGGGGTCGTATTTTGTGGCACTACAGCGATACCAGTAATTTATTTCATTTTGAGTTTTGGCCGGAGTTGCCCTTTAAAAATCCCCTGTTTCATCGTCCTTGGATCCTCGTAATCATTTTCCTCATTTGGGAGCTTTCGGTTGACCACAAATTCGTGGTCAACCGAAAGTCCCAAATGAACAGATTCACCACCACCTTTTCAATTACGTCGCTCCTTTCATGCGGCTACCCGTCCCACCTTCGACAGGAAGTCGAATCACACTGACTGACGCCTTTCACGCAATCATCTTCGATCGTCAAAAGCCGTCTACCCGGAACTGCCAACCCCTCATGAACTACGTTACGTTCTGAAGTAAGCGCCGTTTCGTTCGCGAAAAAGAACGGCCTCGGGAACGTCAAGGATGTCGAGAATTCGCAGCGAGACGCGTCAACGAGCTCCCCCACAAAGCCCGAGACAAACGCTTCCCCGAACCTTCGCTCCGACGGCGGCGTCAGTCCGCGAAACTCGTCATCAGCAGGAAGATGCACGCACGTAGAAAACAAAAGTTGGAGGAAGCGGGTCGGTGGCGTCCGACTGAATCGTGACTGGGCTTCCGTGCCCGACGGACCACCGTTGCTGTGCCAGTAGTGTGTGTCCATAGCAAGGAAAGCAGCCCCCCACTTTCGCCGCCAGCCTCCTCGCTCGGTTGCGTCCGTTCTCGCGTTGGCGCCGCCGCTTAGCAACGCTACGCGTTCCGATGCCGAGGAGACCGCTCCGGCGAATGCCTATTGACGCCATCCCTCGCTGGTCATGCGCTTCTCTTTTTCCCCGTACAGAACACGCGGCGTAGCCCGCTGGCCCTTGGTCTTCGACGTGACATATGCTCCGTCCACCTCCACGTTGAAACTGCGGAGAGAGCTACGCGCTCGCAGCCAGTCAAACCGCCTCCTTTTTGTCACCTGAGCCAATACCACGTAGAAAACAAGGCCTGCGCTGCCGCCCCCCCCTCCCCAAAGAAAGAACAGAAATCAACAACAAACAAAAACAGGCTACCTCGCCGCCGCCACATCAAGCCGCCGTCTTCGTGACCTTTCACCCAGCTACAAATATGTGTTTATACTTTTCGCGGGAGGAAAAAGGAAAAACGCAAACAAAAAAGGAAATATTTTTTTCGAGCTCAGTGGAGTGCGCGGGTCGTGTTCTGTGAGGAAGGAAAGGCTAGCAAGGATGCTGTGCTTTCGACTTCCTCGATTGCAGCTTCGTGATTAGGGCGGTTGTCCGGGCGGTTTAGTTTTAAACGGATTAGGCGCAGGAAACGTGAGCCACTTAGGTTGTCTTGGAGCTTCTTTGCTAATCAGGGTAGTTTATCGCGCAGTCCGAAATCTGATCCTGCGTTCTACATCATGCACGTGGTGTTGGAAGGGAACCGGTTTCTGTCCAACTAATAGTAAAAGAAAAAAAGTATTTCTTTATTACACAAGTTTTTCTTTTTTAGCTTTGGCTATTACGTGCTGCCTGCCTGTCATTCGAATCTTCCAATGCGAACGTGCTGACAAAATCTCTCTCTCTCTCTCTCTCTCTCTCTCTCTCTCTTTATATATATATATATATATATATATATATATATATATATATATATATATGCTCTGCCTCACCTATATATATATGGGAGGCAGAGTAGATTTGAGAACAATGGACGCGGAAAATGTAGTAAGTCAAAGATACGTGAAGCAATAAACTTCCTAGTATAGTAACTCCGAAAGTACGTATCTTTGACTTGCTGCGCTGTCAAAAGACCAACCCCTGCTGCGCTGTCATCGCGCGACGCAGCAGAGTCTGGTTGCACTATCTCTCCACGGAACGCGGTGCCGCCGGGGCCGAGATGCGCTCCGATAGAAAACCGAAACTTAAAAACCCGTCGAATTCGTGCGGTTTTTCAGAAAGCCGTAAAATGCTTCGCGTGCCTTCTATCGTTCTGCAATTTGTTCATTTAGTGTTTTTTGATGATGCTGAGCAATTTTCTAATTGAAACCATGCCCTTAAACACAATATTCAAAAAAGTTAATTACGCAAATATATTTAATAACCTAATTATCCCGGACTTTAATAATTTTCCTAAATAGGCCCCTGGCCCAGGACCAAAACGACACAAGCCTTTTTTTGTTGCGACGCGTAGTTTTCGCAAAATCGAATTTGTCCACCTTTCGTGAAACACCCTGTATACGTATGGGTGATTTCATCTCAAATCGTGCAGGCAAAAAAGATCGAATTTTAGATTTCGCTGAAAAAAATATATGTTATGGCGCCGTCTCTAAAAACGCAGCCGCCACAAACCGCAAGTTCGTCGGATTTTTCGTTCTCGACTTAGGAACCTTAAAAGAGACCGCGGCGGAAAGCAGTGTTTTTCACATCCGTCGTGGGTCGGATGTTTCGCTCAATCTCCCGCCGTGGATTTTCAGTCCACATCATATTGAATTTTTTCAAGCACTCTGTGAGCACAGTTAAAAGGCTCTAATGCCATGAAATAATTTTAGGCGCTTTGCTTTTTTTCTGTAAAAATGTCAAAAACGCCCCCTCGGTTAATTGTTGATGAACTTTGACAATTAAATACTGCCGATCTACTTGGGTTACATCGATATTTCTTATGTCTATGGAGAGCCCAAAAATACGCTAGTTATATATATTATAAAATCGCTCAGCTGTAGAAAATTTCCTTTGTGGTACGTTTATATTAATATTATGCTAAAACCAAAAAGTATCAACTTTAAAATCGATTTTCTAAAAAACATTTTTTTGGTTAAAATGTAGATATGATAGTTGTCTACTCGAAAATCAAGCCGAGAAAGTGTGTATTTTGTTAGTATTTTCTATATTTAGGCCTCAATATCGGAAAAAGACGTCTTCGTTTTGCAAGATCTAAGTCAGACATACTGACTGCGTTTCTATGAATTGTGAAAAATTTTCTTGCATTTTTGTTTGCGTTTTGTAATCAATTATAAACGCAATTTGTGGTATTGAATAGTTATTTGTGTTTTGATAGGAGCGGGAAACCACTAGCAACATATCAAATCAAATCAGCCGGCCTAGTAGACTTTCAATATCGAAGAGGCACAGACGTTGTATATTGTTTCGATTTATAAAACTTTAACTGTTAACTAGCATCACTAGCTATTAGCTGTCGTATTACTAAGACATAGAAAGTAACAACATGATTGATATATTATATACAATTCTTTCCGAAACCAAACCCTAGGGTTTGTTCACCGCACATCGCACAGATCACCAGGGAATTGCCTTTCATTTCTGTAATACACAAAAGTGAAGACATAGAAACGGTCCGAAACAGACGGAGAGATTGTCACGGAGAGGGGTAGGGAATAAAAATAAATAAATAAGAATAAAATTACCCAACTCCGATCTTAACGAAAATTGCGTTAAAAGAATAGAAAATATAGCTTCGACCGGTGGCAAGGCGATAGGTCCACACCTAGTGGTTTCCCGCTCTTATCAAAACATAAATAACTATTCAATACCGAAAATTGCGTTTATAATTGATTACAAAACGCAAACAAAAATGCAAGAAAACTTTTTCACAATTCATAGAAGCGCACGGGTCGCTATGCCTGACTTAGATCTTGCAAAACGAAGACGTCTTTTTCCGATGTTGAGGCTTAAATATAGAAAATACAAACAAAATACACACTTTCTCGACTTGCTTTTCGAGTAGACAACTATCATATCTACATTTTAACAAAAAAAAAAATTAATATTTTTTTAGAAAATTGATTTTAAATTTGATACTTTTTGGTTTTAGCATAACATTAACGTAAACGTACCGCAAAGGAAATTTTATACAGCTGAGTGATTTTATAATATATATAAAGAACGTGTTTTGGGCTCTCCATAGACATAAAAAATATCGATGTAACCCAAGTAGATCGCCAGTATTTAATTGTCAAAGTTCATCAACAATTAACCGAGGGGGCGTTTTTGACATTTTTACAGAAAAAAAGCAAAGCGCCTAAAATTATTTCATGGCATTAGAGCCTTTCAACTGTGCTCACAGAGTGCTTGAAAAAGTTAATATGATGTGGACTGAAAATCCACGGCGGGAGATCGAGCGAAACATCCGACCCACGACGGATGTGAAAAACACTGCTTTCCGCCGCGGCCTCTTTTAAAATTTGTAAGTCGAGAACAAAAAATCCGACGAACTTGCGGTTTGTGGCTACTGCGTTTTTAGAGACGGCGCCATAACATATATTTTTTCAGCGAAATTAAAATTCGACCCTTTTTGCCTGCACGATTTGAGATGAAATCACCCATATATTTAAAACCGGATTTGGCTGCAGAGAGTTTGCATGGTATGAAGAGCCACTTCAAGAACTTAGTCGTTTACCTCGACGTTTCGACTCGAGACGGGTCTTCATCAGTGTGGATAGGTCAGGACGGCAAATTCGTCACCCCCAATACTTGCAAAGAAAAAAATAGAAAAGGAGGCAAGCAGGCACAACAATTTATTCGCAATCCTTGGAAATACCATGACAGCCTAGCTATTTTTTATGTTGTGAATTTCGCGGATTTGTAGTTTACAAAATATATTTATCACAATTGTCAAATGTTTTAAAATCACCGGACTCCTAAACCCAACTACATGCTTAAATTGCGTCTGCTTGACTCTTTTTTTTTTTTTGTTGCAAGAATTGTAGGGTATTATATTGCCGCCCTGAAGTCCTGAACTGTCAAAATTATGAAGACCCTTCTAGGGTCGAAACGTATAAGTAAACCAGTCAAGTTTTTGAAGTGGCTCTTCATTCCACACACACGTGACACACACACAAACACAAACACACACGCACACGCACACGCACAAGCAAACGCAAACACACACACACACACACACACACACTACACACACACATGACACACGCACACACACAACACACACACACACACACACACACACACACAACACACACACACATAATCTCCTGACGAAGCCGAGTCTCTTTGCGAAACTGTCGATTAAACTTCCGCTGTTTGTTGTTTCTCACCGTGAGTTTTCACTTCGTTATATATATATACTCCTTTACGATATATATATATATATATATATATATATATATATATACTAAGAAGGTGGGCCATCGTAGGAGAACTATGTGCTAAATCTTGGAAGGGACGTCAACTCCCCTACACAAACTTGTGCGAACGTAACCCGTCTACCTATTCTGTAGGTGATTTTAAAGAAAGATAAGTCACAGAACCAATCGACATTTCTAATTTTCATTATATCTTTATACTATACTGTACTCGTTAATGGCTACGATAAACGAATCCATAATTATTTCGCAAACATAAAGACAGTTAGAAATATTTAAATGTGAAAGCTTAACCGCCCCGTTAGCTCGCACCGCTGTTTACGTAAACACAGATGGCGGATAAGTTAGACGA
Organism: Ixodes ricinus; assembly: GCA_037355805.1. Classification (NCBI taxonomy): domain Eukaryota; kingdom Metazoa; phylum Arthropoda; class Arachnida; order Ixodida; family Ixodidae; genus Ixodes; species Ixodes ricinus. Next base: position 71,064 of record JAZHYW010003523.1, read on the forward strand.
TGCACGGATAACATTTTACGATGTTTACACCCAAACTAAAGTTTATGTGATTGCATAAAAATAGCACAGTGTAATATTTAAAAAAATGCTATCTATAATTCCTTGGAGATCCCATGACAGCTCGCAATTTTTTTGTGTAGTGAATTTGGCGGATATTTTTATCACAATTGTTAAATGTTTAAAAATCATCGTGCTTGTAAACCTAAGTACAAGCGTGAGCTTGAGTATAACTATGACACCAAGAAGAAGGAAACCTCGAACAATTACACATCTTGACGCCCGCCAAAAATGCTGTCGACTTTTAGAAAATGAACTCTTTAGTCGATATAACGTTTTCTAATTAATTTAGTTCCACTTAGGCAAAACACAGCTAAATATCATACTGAGATAGGTATGTTACAAGTCGCACAGGTGACCACCGAAACATAGCGTGCCGAGGATGCATTGTGACCCTTACGACTGAGAAAACACATAAAAGTGTCGAAGAATGCTCGCGTTTTATCCAAAACAGCTAAGAACGCGGAAAAGCACGCCGAATATGCAACCGCGCCTGAGCGAACGGTTGCACGCAAGGCACGTTGATAAGAAATCTAACCAGCCGTTTCAAATACAGAGGTCATAAAACGCGTCAGTTAAGTTCTTCCAGGTTTATTTCCTTCGTTTCTCCCAAAATAAAACGGACAGCGCTGACGGCAGTGCGACGGGTTTCCAGATTCCCTCACAGAATCAGGCAACAAAATCTCGATGAAACTTGCCTTGTTTTTTTCTCCGCGGAAAGAGATGTTTCGCCGTAGATAACTACGAGGTCGTAAACTTCGATAACGACGCATCGTCTTCTCGAATCGTTTTACGTAACTGTCTTGCGCGCCGCATGCGGCATTATACAGTTTATGCCCATTCGTCTGAACTGCTCGCCACGCCGTCTTTTTCTGCGTACATTTTGATGAGGCGCACGTCCCAGTGCAACGTGACCTTGGTTTAAACCCTAAGCAACGAACGGCTGCGTGTCGTATGGTGCACAGCTAGCACACCTGTTCCATTGTACTGCCGCGTGCTCCGCGACCCATTTGAAAGCGCCATTAAGCTCGCGATTTTTGTAGCTTTCTTCTTACGAATTTCAAAGCGAAAGCTGCGCAGCAAACCGACTAAAGAGCTACCACTCGCACGCGCCCTATCGAAGGAAATGGGAGTTTATAACTTTCGTTTTGCTGTCGCGGGTGAGTGAGAGTACCGGAACTAATTGTGTCCTCTCACGAGCAGCCAGTGCATTGCGCACACTATGTGTACCACGTGGTCCCGCTCGAGACACGTAACACCCGTCTATGCTCGTAACACTTACGACAGACGAGTGATGGCTGTCGAAACCTCGTAACATAGTTTTTTTTTTGTTTGCATCAAGTTTTTTTTTGTTTTCGTTTTTTACATAACTAAAATATATATTTCGTAAGTACATTGCAGTTCCTAAAGGCTTCCTTTCTCCATACCCCTGGCTCTTTTCTTGTTGACATGATTCGTAAGTTCGCATTGTTCCGTGTCGTTGCACAACCCGTCATGCCGCGACGTTTGCGTCCCAACTCAGGCGCGTCGAATCGGCGCCTACGAAGAATGGGAATAAATAAGCGGAATTCTCGATTCCAACGAGGTGAGGCGATGATGCTATTCTACGAAATGAAATCCAGTAGATCATATAATCTGAGTTCCGGTAAAATATGTCTTTGTCAAGCTAATATGGTCAATTTATTCCTGCCATTTCCTCGTCGATTGTAACATGGTACTATCGCTAGCCAGTCATGGATGTGGTGAGTATTATTGGACGACAAAACCGAATGATACTGTTACGCTAAAGCTAAATTCTCTAGTAACACGTGCAAGTGTCGTCGCAATAAATATAAGAACTGAAATAGAACCTATAACATAATTGTGCATGGAATCACGTTAGTTCGACATATAATCATTTCTGATCTCCGGAGCAGGCAATCTCGTCGGAAGGGTATACTCACCATCCGTACACGATCATATGATATAGGACAAGGTGTTTCTGAATATCATTGTCAATAAAGTATTCACATTGCTACAGTGATGCTGGGCAGTCTATAGATTCAAACGTTCACTAATAAAGCGTTAGGTCCGTTCAAATTGGCTGAACCAACTCATGCGCTATAGGAACTGGCGTGTTATATTCATGTTGAAGGGACATCAACTGGTCCTGCTTTGTCGTTGCACGATTTCTGGACAACTCTGAACTGCGCTGAAAAATACAAACATCGTTATTAAAAAGAAACAAAATCGACAATTGAGTTAACATAGGAAGTTCGGCTACAGCCACTGACGGAATGATAACGGCAGGGCGTCTCTTTCGAATGCCCGTCCTCCAGCACCCTTGCCTTCCGCCGTGCTTTGGCTGCGCCAGCACGCTCGAGGACCCCAAGACGCCCAAGCGCTATCGAGGGCAGGAAACTCGTGCTGGGGGCGGAGCAAGTGAAGTTCCTCCTTGCCGTCGTCATCGCAAAAATGAGTCGTCCGGCCAAAACAATTTAATTCTGGTTGGGAGGTCGGCATTACACGTAATTAGCCGATGCATTGTTTGCCAAATTAGATATTCAAAACGCGTGCGTAAGAATTTATACATCATACGTTACCATGCTATATTTATCTGCACTAAAAAAACAAAAAAAAAATCCAATATGATATGAAGCCCTGAAGTGTTTTTCTAGTTCAGATATAAATGCACAGTTTGTTCGCCCGTTTTTATTTATTTAGTTATTATCGTATATAATCCAGGAACCCCTGGAGAGTAATAAATGAGCTAGCAACGTGACTCAAAAAAGATTATCTTTAAAAAAAGACAATTAAAAAAAAAGTGTTGGTTTTTAGTGCCGTCGTACGGGGGGTAGCGGGACCCGTGAAATAACAGGCGCAATAAATCTAGAGATATAGCGTGGGAACCTGTATTTCAGCAGGCGGTCGCTCGACAGACCGATAAGCCACGAGGAAAAGTATACAAGGAAGATCACTTTTATTTTTCTTCCTCGTTGTTGTTTTGTTACGAAAGCACGAAAGCTTTTTTCTGACGCCGTGCCATCCCCCTTGTTGACGCCGAAATCGATGTCGCAAAGTGTGTCTTATACGTTCACATTGCGCGGCACTCGTAGTACGAACACCGTGATTTCCGATATTTTTCCAGATTTTCTTTTAGAATCGGAGAGCAGTCATCAGAACTACTAGTGCAGTGGAAACTGTCAATTTGAGGAATACTAACGTAAGAAGAAAAATTCAATTCCCGCTAAAGCAATCCCTAAATAAAATGGAAAACAACAACAACAACAACAACAACAAACGCCGGTGTTTTGTTTATGATAACAGTGTCCAGCAGTGTACTTACGTATGTCGCATTAGCCTCGCTCACTCTGATTGCGGTGGCCTACCCTTGATCCAGGCACATGCCTTTGAAAGGCCCTTGTACGGTTCGCCAGAACCAGAGAAGCTGCTACGTTACGGCAGTTGATTTGTTCGCAGTTGTGATTGGCCCGACTACTTCGGGACTCTATTCACGTCATTTCTATCGACGACTGTATAGACCTTTTCTGCTTATTCTCGCCCCCGACCGCCAAGTAGGCATATTCGGTATGGGAGACGAAAAAATATCAAAACGTTTCAACCTGCAACTAGTAAAAAAATAGAGGGGAGGCAAAACGAAAATGTGTGACGGTTACGTTTATCTCCTACATGCCTTTTATTGGCGTGGCGACGGCAAAACAATGTTTTCGCCCATACTGGAAGTGACGACAATTCAAGATGGCGGCGCCCTTGCGAAAAAGGTCTATACGCGGGGTGACGGGTTTTTGTTGATTAACGGGCACGTCGATCCCGCGCAAAATGACGGACCCTAATGCCTCAATGAAATCACAAAAAAAATCTTCCGAGTCGTGCAGTGCATATAGACCCCGTTTCACTCCGTGTTCGACCGCAGTCGACATCTACGATCCGATGTAGCCAATCACGCAGCCAATCACGGCGCTCGTCGTCTTTGTGCGTATGTTATATCTCTCCGCGGTTAATCCAATCATGCACAATGACTTCCCCGCGTGATTGGTTCATTGTGCATGATTGGTTTAGCCGCGGAGATATATATACGCACAAAGACGACGAACGCCGTGATTGGCTGCGTGATTGGCTCCGTAGGATCGTAGACGTCGACTGCCGGTGGACTTAGCGCGAGACAGAGTGCGGAATGTGTGTTCTTCGGGGAATGAAAGCCTGAGGTTCGGCTGAACTATTTCGCCGAGGTCTATCGCGCATCGTGGGTATCCAGCTTAATAATGATGCGAGATGTCATGAACCAGGCGCGAAGCCGGGGGGAAGGGGGGGCCCATGGGGCCCTCCCCCCCCTCCCCCCCGAAATCTTTCATTTTGCTGGGACCTCCTATCCCCCCTCCCCCTCATACAGCATTTTTTCATGGGCGGCGCCCCCTCCCCCCCCCCCCCCCGCCTTCCCCCGCGAAACAAAATCCTGGCTGAGTGCCTATTATGAACCCTGAATGTCGTGCACGATGACTCTTTGCTCCCACCAAGATGTCGGGAAACGACATTGGCGCACCACTCTAAAGCTCCCAGAAAATGTCTCGGCGGTTTCAAACAGCATACGTCGGTTTGACGATGCATGTAAATATACAACGCTCGTAAAATAACTGAGGTCATAAAAAAAAAAAAAAAACGATTGAGAAGAATTTGTAGTGGATTATTCTCCGGGGATGACTTTCAAAGACCATCCCCGCAGGAGTGGAGACAATTACTTTATTGAATGGTATGTAGGATATTGTTGATAGTGCAAAGAATGCAAAGGTGCGTGCGAGCTGGACAACAAAAACGGTAATAACCCCTGAAGAAGGTTGTCCAGCTCGCTTGCACCTTTGCATTAATCGCATTATCATCGTAATTTTAAAATGTAGGTCATTCCCGATTGCTGGTGTTAGAGTGGTGGCAGCTGTTAAAACCCGTTGGCTCTACTGACGTCTATACGTTCACGTCCAGACGCAGCGATGCTACGAGATATGACGAATCGAGGCGTCAAAGGGCACCATCATGGCGTTCGTAATGTTTCTGTCTGTATCCTGTCATCGAGAACCGTATTCAGAAGAAGCCATGATCTCCACTTAATGCCTGAGTCGCTATCCGCAAAATCAAGCTCCGCTTCTAGAAACGCCTAGACTAAATGAAGTTTGCGCTGTGGCATCACGCAATGCAAAGCGTCATGCTTGCACTGCGTAATGCCACAGTGCAAACTTAATTTTGAGGTCTAAACGGATGTTTCGCCTCATCATTCGCTGAGCTGATTTCGTATAGATCGCAAAGATTGGCTCTTCGAGTGTTTTGCGGGTAAGTAGACGCGCATCTCTCATATACCCGTGCCACACGGGCAACTCAAATGCCATTTACAACGAATGACATTTGTGTGATCGGCGAATCAGCTCGCAATCTGTCGCGCGTGGAATGCGCTACGCCCGGAGTGTCGCGCGCTGATTGGCCGTCCGCTCAAATGTCATTCGTTGTAAATGACATTCGAGTTGCCCGTGTGGCACGGGTATTAGAGTGTAGTTAGCTGAGTTGGTGGAGCGTTCCACTGGAAATGTAGAGGTCCATGGTTCGATACCAGGACCAGGGGGAATTTTTCGGTCGCGCACCAGTCACCTATAGCTGTGTTTGGGGACTTACGTTTGTCCTTTGTCTCCCTTGTTCCCCTTTTTTGCTGATTAAATTATTATTTGACCATTTGAGCGCGATTAGTAGCCGCCCCCCCCCTCTTTTTTCTTACTCTCCCTCTCCTGCACCGATACCTAATAATAACGAAGACATACATTGCTGCGATCTGTCTTTCACATATTTAGTTAAATTTTGTGCACATATGTAGCACACTAAACGATAACTTCAAGTCTGGAAAGAGGAGGCAGAAGTTTTCCAGGAGGTTACAACGAGTCAGCATTTAGAGGTACACCAAAGTCCTAAAATATACCTTATTCAAGACTTGAATGGGCTTCACGAAGGCGCAAATGGACTGAGCCACTTCGTATATGCTCCGGGCAGGAGCACGAATAAAAACACGGAAGTTTAAGCGCCGGGTCAACTGTTTGAGGACATTGTTTCAGGGCGCTTTGTGTGCGCGTATAAATAGACAGTCCTTCTTATCTCTCAGTGGCATTTTCGCACGTTAGTACAAAGAGGCAGTTCACACAGACTGGACGAAGCGACCATAGCTGTATTCGAGGTGGCGCGCTAGGGGCGAAAGACATTGACACAAGTATGGGAGATGACACAAACCTTGCGCTTGCACTATGCCTGACTGCCTCGTGGTTTGGGGCATCTTGAAAGAAAGCCCCTCACCAACATATAGAATCGGTAAACTTCGAGTCCGTACGGAGTATCGCAGTTCTTCTGGTTATCATGTTCCTTTACGTTTAGAGAAACCGCACCCCGACTACTTTTAGATGCTTCGTTTTCTGCTTTTTTGTTTCTTTTGAGGTAGTAAAAAGCGGCATACAGAGGAGTGGAGAGCTTGACGTACTTATTGGAATAGTTAACTTAAACTGCATTCGCCTCATAAAAAAAAGGAAAAAAAAGAAAGCTCAGCATTATGATTTGGTGTCTTAATCTTTCTACGGCTCAGCCTTGGAGGTGGTCAAGCACACCCTTGCTTCGGCGACATATGGTACCAAAGCTCCTCTGTGCTGATAAGAAAGAGCATGCATCCAACATAATTTAACATTTGGCCCAGGCAGAACAACTCTGCCATGGTGCTGTCCTCTTTGCGTTTTTCGGCCTTTATTTGAAACGCCTTCGAAGAGACATATTTGATGAACTCCAGTGATCGTCACTGCTCCTTTGGCCTTTTCTAATTTTGGACTTGGGGTAAAACGCAGTGTAATCCTAACTGGAATGAGTACCTCCATAAACGCTGCATAATCGAAATCACACGCAGAAATATAGTGCTCTTCTTGTGGCAGGTCCTACGCTGCCGTTTCAAGATGCAACATTCCGGACATTTAATTAAGCTCACTGTAATCTTAATCCCACCTATTATTTTCTTTTCCGTTTCCTACATTGACTTATCCCCATTTAATTCTTCTACTCTCCGTCTTTGTAAAAAAACAACCGGCATCGCTTGCAAGGCGAGTTGCACGTTCATTAAGCACCTGCACTCACCCACTTACCCAAAACATTCGAAGGTATATCTGACGTAAGATTTTGAAAAGAAAGCTGCGATACTTGACTTCTCCGCGGTTTGCCTCTTAGCAAGACGTCAGCCATCACTATGAGGCTTCGAGTAGATTCCTTTAAAGCCATTATTTGATTCCTTTCTAGCTTCCGTAAACGAGTTTCCTCAAAAACGAAACGTCGAGCAGAATTAAATGCTTTACTTGAGAAATAAAAGCGACTTGTCTAACCCGAGGGTGGCCAAGCTGCGGCTCTTCGCAGTATTAAAGTGCGGCTCTCGCGGCTCCCTCCCCAGCACCCCCCCCCCCTCTCCAGGCCACTTCCCCGCCTCCTTCCCGATCACACGAGCACTTCTTCAAAAAGATGAATGGAACGCCTCTTAAATCGAAAGAGGGGTAGCGGTTTGATATTCCTGTGCCTGTGCTACACTCACGTACAGTTGGACTGCTTTTGACTCGGATAGATTTAAAAATAGATCGCGTTTCGTTAATTGCTCTAGACAACAAATTTTGCCCCCCCCCCCCCCCCTTTCCACCGCGGCTCTTGGAGGCTCTCGTGGCTCTCGTTTGCGGCTCTTAGGCCGGGTCAGCTCTGGCCGCCCCTGGTCTAACCGAAGGGACGTCAATCCTTCGCCTGCACCTTCCACCCAGACTCAAGATAGCCCGCTGCACCACCCCTACCTCGGGAGGATATTGGAACCCGGCCGCATCTTCCCTGCCGTTCATTAAACGCTGCGCTCGAGGAAGCGGCGAAGGCCGCCGTCCATCGTCTGCCCCTTCTTTTAGTATCCGGAACAGGTCGACCGGAATTCGGAGTTTCGACCCACGGATGGCGTGCTGCAGGGTTGCCGCCGCTGATTATACATCCTTCCTTCCTGGTGACCCGACCTCCATGTCGCCTGGCCGTCGCTCGTGGCAACACAGAGTCGGAGGATGACCGACACCTCGTAGACAATGAGACCGTATACTGCTAGATTTCCTACGTCACCTGCAGCGCGGCAAAGGCTGCATAGGACTCACCATCAACAAAATAATCGAAGCCGATGCACTATAGAAATTTTGACGTCATCCCAATGAGATCGAGAGAAGACACTGATTGGATACGAGTG